>VZTO01024202.1:0-41875 GCA_013400615.1 Syrrhaptes paradoxus
AGCCTCTTCTTTAGAAAATATTCTGCCTGTTGTTTAAGACATAACCATGGATCATCTTGGAGGGGATGGGCAGGGGTCCAGGACATAGCAGACACTTATTGTAAAGGGAGACTGTGTGTATTATGGGAAAAGAGCCCATAGAATGGGTGTAAACACAGATGAATTACTACACACCTTCTTGCTGCTTGGGAGAAGGCAAATAGTCATACAGCCATTTGGAGTTGCTAGAACACTCTTCCTCTCTGCTTAATTTGAGGTGACTGTTGTTATTGATCCTCCCTCTAAATCCCTGGTGGTGTAACAAAGAGGGTTTTCGACAACCCTAAAACATGTATCTTTTTTCAGCTCCTGCAGTTCAGATAGCAATGCTGGCTTGATCTTTTCTCTAGTGATCTTGCCTTGATCTTGACAGACGGGGAGATGAATCATGCTGAAGGCCATATGTTGGGTTGGGAAATGCAAGAAGAGGTACAGCACTGGCCTGTTTCTGTAGAGATGTGCACAGAAACACCCTGAGAAATCTTTATGTGAACTGGCCTACTGGCTTAAAGTGCTGCAAGGCTGGACACTGCCCCAAGCCCTGCCTCATTTTTGGGAACTTCCCTTCTGGACTCCATCCTCTGCTGATTCTTGAATATTTATTTCCCAAGATGAGCAGGGAAAACAGCACCTCGTCTCTGCAGTCTCCAGCAGGCAGGAGAGCTGAGTGTGTCTGCCTAGATCCATGTAGCAGACAGAGAAGATGAGGATGTGGGTAAGGAAAGGCAGGTATTTGCTATTTATATCCAAAAGCCTAAATGAGATGTGGGAAAAGACTGTGGAGTGCTAACCCCTTGGCTTTGGAACAGGCACCCAGGGGAAGATAACGTTTGCAATAGGGAGAGGTGGAATGATTCTCAGCAGTGGGAAAGATGGCTGAGGAAATGGTTCACCATTTCCTTAATGAAGAAGGTGCTGAAAGACCTGGAGAACTAGACTCACTTCACAGAGCATCCGTCTGTAAGGTGGATGAAGTGACCAGGAAGCACAGAGGATTCCTTTTCAAATCTTGCAAATCTGCCTGGTTTACTGGGTTACACAGAAATAGACAGGGAAGAACCAATAATCAGCCTGATGGGTGAAGATGGCAAGGAATCAGATCTGCATTTTCCAGTGTCCCATAAGAGGTTTAATGTCCACAGAAGTGGGAGCTCAGGGAAAAGTGTGTGAGTTAAAGGACAGAGACAGCTACCACTGCAAGAGCATCAGATGTATTCAGGACTCTCTGATAAGCTCCTGAACTGGAAGAGTTTGTGCTCTGTCACAAGTGCCATGGAAAACTCACTGCTTATGGTCCAGAAGTGCCAGAGTTCTGCACCGCTGGAAGACTGAGACGTGAACACTAAAGGTGTTACCTCTGACTGAAGGAGGGCAGTGCATCTGGAAGGAAAGCATGCTTAATGAAATCTTTGGTTACATTTTGGTTTTCATTTTTACAACTGATGTGCTTGAAAGTTCATGAGACTGGTTTTAATGAAGTAGCAAGTGACAAAAGCCTACAAAAATGAGAAGCCAATGTTAATGTTTTTGGTTGTACGTGATGTTATGGAGATGGAGCCAGGAAGGTTTCCAGAAGTGCTGTGCTTCATAATTAACTGAGGAACTTCCAAACAACATGCACTCTTTGGTATATATGAAGATATATTACAGCCATAATTTTCTGATGCTAAGGCTTTATTATCTGATATTTTATTTCAGCTTAAGATGATCAATGCAAAGTGTGACTGTTACAACAAGAAAATTCCACAATGGATGAATGACATGACAAATGGAAATGTTATTATTAATGTAATGTGTTATTAGTAGACATAAGATGCATGAATAAATGATACTATTGTAGGGAATGAAGAAATTTTGTAAAGTTCACTGAGATTTAAGTTCTAGCTTACACAGTATGTACTCTTTTTTTTTTCTAATAGTATTAAACGTCAAGTGGGATATTTAGTGGTGTTAGTGGTGCCTAAAGAAGGGGAAAAAAAAAGAGGATGAAAATGTGTAACAGGAAACTTTAGCGGAAGAGCAGAACTTTTCTTAAAGAAAAGCCTTAGACCAAGAGTCCAATAAAGAGTATGTTAATCCATCAATGGGTAATAATCACACTGGTAAACAAACTGCTAAACAAGCAGCTTTCACATGTATTCAGTGGTTTAAGATAACCATGCTAATAAGGATTTGAGTTCTTATAGATAGAGAAAGACAACCTGACTTTTTTTCCTAAATATATTTTCCTTAATAGTGGTTTCTTTAAAATGGTGGAAATCATACCTATTTCACCAGTTTCCTCACAAGCCTCAGAAACTGAGTTCATATTTGGTATTTGTAGTTGGGCAAGCTCTAGTGTTTACTGATTCTTTGCTAATATTTTTAATTAGAAAAGTAAAATGTGACTGAAAAAATGGTGATGCTTTCCTTAAGATTAGATAACACTTTGAGAAGACATTATGCCACATTGACACTGGAATGACACTGAAATGAGGTCACAGAATTGCTCTAAATCCCTTAGTATCTATTCATTAGTATAAATTATGTCAAAATCTTGCTCATTATTTTCAGTCACAAGAATATATCTAGTTGCCACTTAGAGTCACCACTACACAGCTATATCCAGATACAAATGATAATCCATGTTCACTCACTTCATAACATGAGGCTTTTCCATAAGACAAAAATGGGTCATGCAGTTGGCCAGCTCTGTCTCCTTGTAGTATCTATATAACTACAATGGCTGTTGGAGACACTGGAAGTCTGCTACTTTTGCATAAAATAGGATAATTAATATTGCTAGTGAGTATGGTGAGTACAGGAATTTCCTCTTTTTTTTTTTTCTTTTAGCCATTCTAGTATTTAACTGACAGCATGTTGCTAAAGAGGGAACTAAAGCCCAGAAAAACCACACAATTAAAAAATATCTAGGGATGTGAACATTAAATATCACTTGCACAAAGTGTATACACTAACCAGTAACAGAGCACAAAATGCTTCCCATCAATCACATACAGTCAGTCATGACTTCCCATTTGGCCGTCTGTATTCAACATAACCACAAGGTGCTGGGAAACTTCACTAAGTTCTGGAGTGCAGAAAAATAGTTGGAGCTACATGGTCACCCCTTCATTTGTGTAACAACTTCTGGTCATGGGCCGTGAACAGAGTATTCATATAAGGTCTCCTGCATGGGAGGCAGAAAACTCTACACTGGGAGCATCAATCAGACGAACAAATGTTCAGCCAAAGGGAAGGCACATGGCTGGCAGCTGGTAGGGTTACTTGAGGAGTGGAGGATCCTTGCTGGCAGTGCAGCTATACATGAGCTTCAAAACTGGCTCTGTGAAGGGGGATGGAAGTACTTACTGATGTCCTGCATGGTACAGCTTTCTTTTGCGCAAACAAGGGCTTGCAGAGCATCCCACAGACGAAGTACCTCCTGTCCTCTTTTGTGTTACCCTTCCCAGCCACAGCTGCCTGCTGTCACTCCCTCACACACCCTCTCCCCTCCCCCCCTTTTTTTTTGTTGCTGAGCACAAGATTTATAAATCCTTTGAAACATGTTGTTTCCAGATGCAAGCTCCAAGTGTCCCGTCAATAGCTTCCTGCCCTGCTTCAAGGTCCGAGTAGAAAGAGGCTCACATACTTCCCCCAGTGAACCACCCTCAGGTTCTCACTGAAACCCTTCAGAACCTGCTGTCTTCCTGGCAGAAACTCTTATGCATCCCCTTGCTTAACATGGTGAATTACCAGCTCATCAGGGCCCCTGTTTTTCCACTGACTAGATGTCTGGGACCAGCACTGCCCCTGATCTTTCTGACAAGCTGGTACCAGTGCTATGTCTGCACTCCCCACCTGCAGCGGCATGTAACATGGGAAAAACCTAACAGGTCCGAATGAAACACTGCATTATGATATTAAACAACTGCATCTTGAGCACCAAAGGATGGTGAGGTAATGTTAATTATTTCCGTGGACTAGAACAACTTAAAAGCACAAATGGCAGCACCTTATGTCAAATACCTGTTAGCAGTCTTTGAAAGCATGCCAGACTCCTCACTAAGCCAGGCCAAAGCAGATTAATAAAAGAAAACCAAACAATAGTTGCCCCCTGTGAGTTCAAAAGCTGAAAATATTTTTGTTAAAAAACCCTGTATTAACCATCAGCTGTAATTAGGCCACACAAAAGGAAAAGCTTTAAAACTTGTTACTTATGTGCAGAAAATGAAAACCATAAAATGTTAGTTCAACATTTTACTCCTACTACTTGTTTTCTTTTGTAAGCTGGGTTCTTTAAACATAAAAATTAAGTTAGAGCAGGGTTGGAAGGGTACTTCAGTGAAGAAGCTTCAGCTCAGTAGGATTTCAGAACAGCTATATGACACCCACAGGCCAGACGCACCATGCTCAGTCTGTGTGTGTAGCTGAGCACCTCATGCACACTGATTACCTACAAGGTGCCCTGCAGGGTGCCTAGGGATCTTCCCAACATGTAAGTTTGGCAAGCACCATCACATTGAACCTCCAATACCCATTCACTTTCAGAATTTTCCTGTCAGAGCAATGGCAGGCAGTGGGGACCGGAGACCCCATACTCACCATGCTACAGCTGATGTGCCCTTGCAGGATTGTTCTCCTAGTCCCCAAAAGGGCACTTTGCAACTGGATTGGGAAGCGGGGATGCCTTTGCCCCTGCTTGGCTGCTTGCTGGGTGATGAACAAGGAGGTTAGCTGCATTCATGCCAGAGAGGGGACACTGGTGAGCTTCATGCTCCAGCCTGTCATCTGGGTTTCCACTCCCAGACTGCTGCCTTCAGGCACTCGGTGCTGGAGGATGGTGGACTGGGCATGTCCCTCATGTTTTGAAGGCCTGCAGACAGGAAACCACTTTTTGCTGGAGGACTTTATCTCTCGCCTCCAGCTTCCTACTACTGCTGCAGAAGTTGCTGGCCAGCACAGTCCTACAAGGTGGCTCCATGGCAGCTGGGGCAAAGGCACTAGCCATGCATGGTCTTCTGCTCAGACTATCTTTAACTTTTCTAAATGACTGGGGCACAGACTTTCTGCCTGTTCCCCACTCTTCTCTGAGTGTGGGAGACCATGCATGTGGAAAGTGAAGGCATTATGCAGCAGTAAAAATCAAATGCTGGTAAAAGAAAAACATAATTGCACGTAATCCTACAAATGCTACAGTCGAGACACCTATGTAAATAACTTCTGAGTGTCTGATGTTAATTTCATAATATTAGTTGACATCCTTTGTCTGTTGATATGCCCAGATGCACGAGTTACTTCTTTCAGCTTCTCTATCACAATCTGCCAGCAGTTAAAAGCACTCAGGCAGCATGTTCAACACAATAATGTCCATGGAGAGTGAAAAACCAAATGACCACGGTCCCTGTCCACCACACAACAGTCATATGCCAAAATCAAACAGCTTCCATCAGGACAGAGGCAAATGCTTTTGCCAGTGAGCAATGTTACCTGCTCACACAAATTACTTCAGGGAAATAGCAGGTCACTTGTCCCTCAAATCCTTCAGTCAAGGCTAAAGGCTTCTGTGGAAGGTAAGCTCAGGCAAACAGTGCAATGGTGACCGGAAAAAACTCTTCCCTCCTGAGTTATGCAGCAAGTCTGACTGACAGGTCAGAAGCACAGGGTGGCTCTCCAGATCTGGTCAGGGTGCCTATACCTCACCTTCAGGCAGTGTTACACCCTCCCTATAATCTGATGCTGGAGCACTTTTAAGTGAAGGGGAAATTTTTATCATATTTGCAACTGCTAGCTTCTGCAGCATCCCTCAAAAAACATTATGTGTGCCCACTGCAAATTTAAGAAAAAGTATACAGAGCTGATACAGAGTCTTAATGACTAATAAGGTGAAAAATTAATAGAAAGATGAAACAATGGGTTCTTATATAGGTACAGACACAGAACTAAAACGCATGCAGATTTCAGTTTTCAAAATATATTTAAATGCAGGAACAAGATCTTGCTGTTGCAGTTTCCCACTTCTAGGCTTGCTGATCCAGATTGGTTTCTACTTGTTTTCTATAAATTTATATATATATACAAAACATGTTAATGTAGTTAAAATATATACATGAAGAGTTGAATACACATAATTCCAGCTGCCACAGCCATGCAGAATTTCTGTTGAACTAATCCATGTCTAGTTATTGTTGATTTCTGTGAGTGAGCCAGGGACTTCGTGGATGGCACAAAAAAGACACAAATAAGGTTTGGAAAATTCCAGGTAATGCATAATCAGAACAGTAATCAGGTATGGTGTGATGGCAGAAGCAGCTCAATCACAGAAAAAAAATGGCAAAACCATATCTGCATTATGAAATGCAGACTTAAGTAAACTAGGCTATATGGAACAAGGATAGCTTAGCAGAAGATTAAAGTCAGGGCTCCAGTTCAGTATTACTAAATAATACTTGCTCTCACTTTACCCTAAGACTAGCCAGAAATTTCTATGACATGGCTTTCTTCATTTAGCAATGCATCTGGCTAGGGAGCGGAGCAACCATGACGGCAGCAGCAGATTCTGTCACACATGTGCCAAAAGGCCAACGTGTTGAGATGTGCTGATCAGATGCTTGATGTACACATCCCTTTTCTGGTTATGAAGTAAAAAGAATCTCATGTAATGAGATGCCTAATTATGCACGTGTGTGTGTGTGCATGCTTGTGGGCACAGGCAGGAGAATGGCAGGTTTGGGAACACAGCTCAGTGAGACTCAGTGAGGCTCCCCTGCGGATCCTTGCTAACTTTACATTAATAACTTTTACATGTCTGGGAATATCATCTGGATACTGCGTTGTAAACCACAAAGCAGTTCTGGGACAATTCCAAAAGTAAATTAAAAACAGACAGGTCAACCTACACAATCCACAGTAAAAAGGACCCTATTTGTTGTCTATGCAGAGGTCTGTTTCATGGCCCTGCAATTTATACCACCGACTAACATTATCATTTTTAGACAGAGTTTAATAGTGAACACTTTGACAAGCTGGAGCCAGAAAAAGTGACCTTACAGAGAGAACTCTGTTCAAAAATGGATTTATTTTCTTTGGTTTCAAGAGAAACAATAGCTATTAGCTATTACAGTAAATCACTAGTTGCTAATTTATGAAGGCTTTCAAACCCTTATGATTATCTGTGTGAGTGATGGGTCTCCTTGTGCAAGCTGCAAAGTATCCTGAGCCTGCTCCAACAAAGCTATTAAGCATGTGCTTCATATTAAGCATGTGAGGAAACACAGTAAGATCAACATATCTGAGTTAAGCATGTGTTTAAGTGCTTTACTGGATGGACTAGGGTCAGAGTGCGTAGCAACTTCTAGCATGGACTTCTACAGGAATTTAAGTGCTTGCGTCTGAAAACAACAGTCCACAATGGAGACATATCTGAAACTGCAGTACATTCCAGACATCTTAAGCTACCTTTCTATGTTCCATTTGTTGAATAAATTCTTCTAAATTAGCAGAACTACAACTATGTATCTGCAGATGGAAACTGATGGATGGCAGTATCCTATCCACCTACCCAATCTACCTCTGAACTAGAGTGCAGAATAAAGAAATTCAATCCAACACACAGAAGGATCTTCTTTTTCATTTTAGAAAGCCTTGGCATTATCCACATATCACACCTAGATTTCATCTGGCCTAATTGTTGTCTTGCCAGCCAGGAATCTAAATCCAGCTTCAGGAAGATGAGGAAAAAATATACTGTAAGAAAAGTTATAAAAGAATTATACTGTCACAGCTTGCTTACAATGCAAAGGAAGGGGATTGCAGCTGTTCACTCCTCCCTTCTCCCTTCCAGCAACCACACTGACAGATTTGTCAAGTCTGTTTTTTTGGTTTTTTTTTTCCTTTCTCTTTTAATCGTTTTAACATGGCATCAACAAACTTGTTGTATTTCTACAGGATTTTCATGACCTGTAGCGACCCCCACCGAGGTTGGTAGAATGCATGTCCACAAGCACAAGAAGCAAATCAAACTGCCTTCATTAAAATCATAAACTCCTCAGATGCCAACGATGTGCACATGCTAAGTGAGAACTGAGCCTGCAGTATACATGCCAAAGAATAAGTGACTGAAGGAGGCAAGATAAAACTGCAGCTGAAAAAGAAAGCAAACATATTGTAGGTGGAAAAACAGTGATGAGTGCAAGGTCCTAGCCAGCTGCCCCCTTCTTCCTGACTCAGGAAAGAAAATAGTGTTGATGTCCTAAGGTCACAGACAGAGGAGAAGAGAGGGCAAGAGCCAGACCTGGAGCTGAAGCACTTCCACACTTCAAGGGGTGTTGTGGCAAAAAAATTACTGACAGATGATTGGGAGGGGAAATGAAGCACCTTAAAGGGAAATTAATGAATCAAAGCAGACAAAACTCTCCCCAACGGTGTAATATTTCACAAGCTTTAGTCCACCCAACATGGAGTGCAAACTTTTATTTGTTCTTTGCTCTAGACTCCTGCAGCAACACTCTTCTTATTTAGTATAATACTTACTGTGAAGATCAAGTTGAGTTCATCTACACATTAAAAAGCCTCTTCCATCACAAAGTCTTCTGTGTCTAGACATCAGGCTGCAATCTTGTGCTCTATAAGACAGTATTACCTGATCATTCTTATAATTTGTGGGGTAAACCTCTTATAAGCATAGATAAGTAGAACTCCTCTGAAGTGAATGGAGAAGGGCTGATTTGCACAGGCAGGGTATCTGTCCACAAGGAATAATGAGTCTGTTTCAACTAGTATGTTCCACAGCAGAGGAATAAACCATATTTGTTGTTCAGTAAGGGGACAGAAGTCCTCACTAAACATTACCTTCCCCTGTTTGTCTCTCTTACTTTGCCAGCTGTCCCTAATGTGTGTGATGCTCTTAAAACATTCCTTCTATTAGCCTTTGCTTTCTCCCAGGCGCCTGACCCCTAAGTGAAAGAATGCATGGAAACGGAGGTGAAGATGCACCTCTTCAGTCCTATGCAATTTGAGGAGTTAAAGATAAAAGCTGTCACACAGCCACAGAAACGAGGAACTAAGGAGCACTGACTAGAAGGACAATCTTGTTCCTCTGATTCTTCTCACTGGAAAAAGCAGAGAACTTCTTGCAATTCCCCACCTTCAATGTAGAGCAGAAAGCCTGCCTACATCAAACAAGGTGGTCAGGGACCAAAAGACATAAACCAGGCAGGCTAGTTGTTATGAATGGACACCAACACAGACAACTAAAACAGTAGGCCTGAACTGCTGGTTAGCTTTAGTTGACACATGAAGCCAAGTACACAAGCATAAATGAAGCCAAAGTTACAGAATGCCTTTGCAGGGGGGAAAAACACAGTAGTGTCAAGAGGAAGACAGGAAGGAACACTGGCCGCTGACATCCTATACATGCAGGAAAGAATTACCTAACAGGGAAAATATATTGGTAACAGGCACCAAAGTTTCATACACTGCAAAGAAATTTCAAGATGTTGCATGACAGTCCCAGGTCTGCTGGCTGTGCCCTCCTGACCATTGGCTCCCTGGGTCATGAAATAGGGAGGTATGCTGGATGCCTGTATTAGTTGTGCACAAGGTAACCCCTGCCTCGGAATAATGCTGCTCTCTCTTTTACTCAGTTTATTCTACTCTAAATACTGCAAGGTGTGACACCAAATGACTTCCACAGACAGGTAACAGGGAAAGACGATGAGATCAGCTCCTTGTTTGTCAAACTGTCACTAGAAGAGTTCATTTTCCCATCTCCTGGTCATACATATACATGATATTTTATATGCCCAGATACACAGGAATATTCACTACCATGGTGTTACTCTAGAGCATATTCTGTCTAGGAATCTTAAAGGGTTTTAAAATGCAACAGACAAAACTTTTCTTACTATGGCTGTCAGTACACAGACAATGAGATGCAAAAGACCTCAAGGAGTCATCTAATACAAGTTCCCATCATTCCTGACAGCCTAAGGAGTTTTTAAATATTTCCAGAGCATAGAGACAGTGTGACTTCTAGTCCAGTCAGACCCTAGATCTACTCTCTGTCCTTACCATGAGAATGTCCTTTCTCATGCTGAACCTGAGTCTTCCTTCCTCCTACTTCTTCTCAACATTTATAGTAGATGGGACTGCAGGTAATTCCCCTCCTCTTTGCAGCAGGCTTTAAATACATTAGAGCATTGCTCTATTCCCCCTTTACCATCCATTTTGCAGAATAACTAACTCCTGTGTGTGTTGCTCCCTCTCAACAGCCACATTTTCCAGTTTGTTCTCATTGGTGTCCTCCAAATGATTCCCAAACTGTCAACATCCTCTTCTAGACTTTTCCAACAATGTGACAAAGACAAGATGAAAATACACTTTTTTGACCTTGGAGCAGGGGAGTCAGTGTTACTGTTTACCTAAGGCTGTTAGGTCACCTGATTTTCTCCTCTAAGCTTTAATATTGATGTATTTTATTCTTAACAAAATTGCTTCTCCATTGGATATCTACAGCTGACTGTATATCTTATCTAGACTTTTAACTCTCTTGCAGAGGAGCTTTGTGTCTGTACAGTGCCTTTCCGATATTGGCCTAAGCATCTCAAAATTAATTTATAAAAATAATTGAACATGATACTGGTTGGCCTCTATTTTTCCAGCTTTCCCAGAAGTTAATATCTAGGCCAGAGTCTTCAACACTGTGTCTCTCATGTTAATGTAAATCATTCTTATCCATAAATAATGTTATTTTCAGGCTCTGGTAAAATCTCTTTAACTTTTTTTTTTTCCTCAACTGAGAGCTCTATCTTCAAATGGAGGAAAACAGAAGAAAAAATGCATACAGGCAGTCTTATGCTGCTCCATTAGCCATTCAGTTTGTAATAGTATAACTACATAGTATAACTATTTTATGTTTTCTTTTGATCATTTGAATTGTCTTTGCACTTGTCTCCTAGGCTTGAGTGCACAGATAGGCTACTGAACAAACCTATTACCTGCAAACATGATGCTGCTCTGAGAGGGGATAAGCAACAGTGTCAGTCTCCCCACAACCTCTTTTGTTCCTCTTCCTTCACTGGACTCCTTCAGGAAGCCCAGTAGCACAATTGTCTCCTCTGCATTGGCAAACCTGCTGCTCCTGTCTCCTTTGGAGCTCCCCAGGGCTGTTGCAGAACATTTTCTTTCATTTAGACCTGCTCTTCTCTTATCCCCGAGAGCTGATATGGCTGGCACTGCATACAGGCTCTGCTGGACTTTCAGCCTGATGCGTCACCACTTAAACTCCAGGATGTGAAGGAGCTGGCTGAAACAATCATGAATACCTTAAAAAATAGTTTAATCACTCTGAACATCTGTAGTATATCTGTCTCATTGTTCCACGTTTTGTCCACAGGTAAAACATTTAAAGTATCTGTGGGGAGTGTTCAGTCAATGAAGCTGAGTTTCCCTTTCACTCTGTTGAATCCAGTAGGTGAGACGTAAAGAAACAAATTAAAAATTGTAAGATCTGTGATCAACTACTGGAAACTTCATTTCCTATCTCAAAAAGCAAAGGCCACGTTTCAAAATGAAATCAAGCTGTATTTCAAGACATGACTTCACTTCTGTCTCATTGAAGAGACACAAAACAGATAATCTCTTGTGTTTCATGCCACACCTACAACTGGGGTGTAGTTTATGTCTGCAGAGAGGACTGGAACTCTATGTATGCATCTGGTAAGACTTGACCAAACTCAGACATTGCAAACTTCCCTTACACTCTGCAACGGAATTCCACTCCTCTAAAAGATCCAATAACATCACTAAAGAACAGATTTTTTAAGAGGGACCCAGTCCTTTCCTCATTTTGTCCATGAGTAATATTGCTTGGCATCATACACTAACACCTAATGGTCCCATCCCATAACACAAAAACAGGAGAATATCTAACTATTAAGAGGAAGTAACTATTTGTGCATAAGAGGTTTGTTTTCTTGCAAGGTTTCACATCCTTTCACTACATCTCTTCCTAGCAGCATGTACTGACTATCACACAAGGTGGGTTATCAGATGTGTAATCACCTGGAAAAATATACTACCATTTACTCTTTTTCAGCTTCTCTATAGACACAAATCCAGACTGTGAGAAGGACCAGAATGGGTCTAGGTTTGCCACAGCAACACAGCAGGGATGTGCCCTCACATCTGATCATTCCACACATGGAGTTGCTCTCCCACCCTCCCACTTTTCCATTTAAAGTCAGCGCAATTTCACCAGGAAAGAATCCTGGAAAACTGTGGGGGTTTGGTTTGGTTTTGTTTTGTTTTGTTTTGTTTTGTTTTGTTTTTCCCCCAGCATTCTGCAGGGACAGCAAGGGGAAGGTTCTGGAGAACTAGCAGCAGTGTGTGAGCCAATGGTCAGCTTTGCACAAAGCATGTGCAATTCTTTCCCTCTACTATTCAGATACAGTAATTCCCCAGCCACAGGGTTATATTCTCCCACGTCATCATGGGGGAATGACTGCAACAGATTTCAACAGTCTAGTAGCCAACAGAGCGACTGGCAGTACTGGGGAAAGTGTAAGCTGAGAAGACAGACTAGCCAAGTAATGAAAAAAAAAGCAAGCTGTGAGATATATTACTGGAATCCAGACAAGAAAAATGTCTGTTCTGGCACCACTACAACCAAACAACAATAACAGGTTATGACCCACGCTGTACTTGGGGAATTAGGCACACAGCCTTTGCATTCATCCTTCTCACAGGAGTATGAGGTAAGGCCATGCCGTGCTGGTTCACAACCTTCTGTAATTCATCATGTTATGAAATACAAATTGGCAGACAGAGAGGGAGAAAGGGGAAAGGAACGGAAACTTTGTCGAGGGCGTTCCCATCCATCCCTCTCATTCCCTGACAAAGCTCTTCAGCCACACACTTGGACATTCCTCATCCATTTTATTTCTGCAGAGAGTGTACTGGATTGTTTACATGTCATGTTTCACTGAAGCTGGTGAGGGAGGGACTGGAACATCTGGAATTTTGGGCAGCTGTTTTGCAATACTTGGTGTTTGAAGAGAGGGAAACACTATTTTCAGTTACCTCTGCATTGTCATGTAAGATCCTGGCCTTTTTAAAAAACTTTTTTTTGTTGACTCGAAAGAGTTAGGCTTTTATTTCTTTCCACTGTTAAAATGTACATTTAGGTACACATACAGAGAAAACATGTTGAGTTTTTATTACCATCTCTGAAAGCTTTACCATCACCCATTTACTGCCAAAGTAATATAGCTGCCACTTCCCCCTCATCCCCCCAGCAGAAAGATCCGTTGATGGACCAGTTTTCATGAATCTTAAACCTCCAGTATTAAATTACTTTACAGACACTTCATCACAGAGCCCTGTTTTTAAAGTGTGCTCCACTTTTTGTGTATAGTCTAAAATGTAGCTCTGCACAGTCAGCATGAGACACAGAGAAGTTGTACATTCAGCTCAAACTCAAAAAAAACCAGGTAATGTTTAAGTAGAATACAGACATACAAACCTCTGCAAAGGATTTTTTAACTCACTTGCAAGTGTGAATTTAACCTAGGCAGAAATCCAAGGTGCTGCAGTATTAAACCCGTAAGCCATAATATGGACAAGATGACACACAGGAAAACGTACAGTAGCTATTTCACCACAAGGTGAAGATTTTTCAATATGTCTTCCTAATAAATCACAGTCTGATCTCTGGATTCCCCTCTCCTCTCACACACACACACAAACATCTTTTTGAGAGCGTTAGTCTTTTATCAAGGATGACTCATTTCATTTTCTCTCTAACTTTTTCCTAAAAATCAGATCTTTTGGAAGCTCCTGTAATGCCACACATTTTCCAGAGTCTGCAGCTGGAGAGTGTCAGGAGGTGTAGTCTTCCACAAAACAGGCATCATGAGCAAAACAAGAATGACATCTCTTACAGCTCAGAAAATTATTTCCTTAATGTGGAAGCACTGTAGATACTTGGTCCACACTCACACAGATTCTTCTGCTTCTCTGGCATCATGAAGCCCAGGGAAGCAGAAATGTAATCACATCTCCTTAATGGGAAAATTTTCTCTTAATAGGTCCAGAAGAGAAGCACTGAACACTTCCCATCTGAAAGCCTGCAGATAAGCAATTCTAAGGTGAGTACACTGTCTATTGAAGTAGCTCTGTTGACCTTACTCCTGTGTTGGGGAAATCACACCCTTGTCTGGACTTCAAACACAGGACAGACTGCAGTACTTCCCTTCCCCTGTATCCCACTTTATTTCAGTGACACTGTGAGAGCTCATCACAAAAGATCAATCTGTTTATAGGGATTAGTCACATAAGTATCTGCTGCTTATCCACTTACACTCTCATGCACAGCAGATTGGCTTTGACCCAATAAACCTGGAAAGTCTCAAATGTGTTAATTCATTAATCCTAATTTAACAGAGGGCTGGATGAAAAGATGTGTGTGTGTAAGGATGGTTATAGCAATATTCACTCCGGTTTAAACTGTTCTTAATGTTTTGTTTCCCTATGCTTCTTGTTTCCTGGTGCATGTTACACCAATATGGGCCCTCTCTCCACACTGAAATGAAAGCAGGTTGGCTGTAGTGCCCTCTGCTTTACTGTAAAAAGGCTCTGGCACCTGAGTTATCTCATGCCTGTGGAATCTTTGAATTGTGAAAGCAATAAGTGAAACCCAAGCAAGTGTTTTACTGATAAGTAACCAAGCAAATTTTTGCTGAGGTACCCCATCTGACCTGATAACTTGGTCTGAGTGGTCCCAAGGACATGTAAGGAAAGTCTTCGTTTTCCTCTTTCTTCTCCATCTGTCCTTTGTTGTGATTTGGGAGGTATCTCATAGAACACTGATTTTGGGTTGCTGAAGGACACTTGAGCATATCTGGAAACTGGCCTAAAACTTCTAACTGTGAATGTGTATTATTTCTTTGAACAGTTCAATGCTTATTACCATGCATATATAATTCCTGGTAGGTTTGGGATTTTTTTCTGCAAAGCCTAACTAGAATGTGCCCGTAAGAGAACTGAAAATGTAGGTTGTCAGAGTTGCCATTTATCCTAATGCTGGGAGTCCTCCCACTCCTCTGTGAAACAGGACAGATTCTGTGGATTCTCTCATTTATCAAAGTGTCTCTATTCAACCCAGATAATAAAGATCAAGAAGGACTTCAGATTAGTTTTAAAGCTAACGTGTATTTTCAGTATGTGACATGATTTGAAATCCATAAAAAGACCATGACGATGTTTTTATGGTCATGGAAAGATTCCCATCAGTTTTTGAATCAACCTTTAAAAAGGAAGTTTGCCTTAAAAAAAAGCCCACACTAAGCCTTTTAGATCAGTAGGATGATACAGCAGTAAGGCTGAAGTTTAGCAACAGACAAGTGTAACTTGACCTGCAAAAGACACTGAAAAACATTGTCTGCTCCCTTTTGAAACAACCATTTTGATTTTGAGATTACTTTTACATCAGGCAGTAGGTATTATCCACAACATCCAGACACCACAACAGTGTTGCTGAAGAAAAAGAACCTGTGTTTTTTTTCCTCAAAAGGAATGAAAAGGAAGGGATTAGGTTGCAATAGAAAATGAGTGTTTTTTCATGAAAGAGCAGAATAGCTGTTCCAGATTATACCAGTGGGCTCCACATGACTTCATACTCACAGATCAGGGGAGAAAATGGGAGCAGTACAGCATTATCTGAGGATTCACAACTTGACTCTTTAGGAGAGAAAAGTAATAAAAGAAATCCTAAAGCTGAAGGTAGAACTCCATTGGAGACACATGGTAAGGGAGGCATTAAAAACCTGAGACTAGTATTTCATGTAAATATATTACCATTTTCTGCCTTATGCATCAGTCACTCTCTAAAACATGAGTATGACTGGACTTGGTTAATATTCCAGTACAATGAGAAATTGTATGGCAGTTCCCCCAAAATCTGTATAACTTTTTTTTTCAAAATTAACCAATAAATATTAAAAAAATAAGTAATTCTGCTGTTAGTCATTGTGCAAATAAGTTTTGGTGTTTACTACATCATCTTAGATGGTTAACAAAAGATTACATACTAGTAAAACTCAGGTGTGAAAGGAAATAAAGGGTTATATTGCCACCTGAAGTCACTCCAATTTAGGTTTTCAGAAATCTTTCTGCTATCCTTTCCTTTGTCTTTTTTTAAACACATATAACATCATTTATCAACAGTCCTAGCTAACAGGGGAGGTCCCAGAAGACTGGAAACTTGTCAATGTGACATCCATCTACAAGAAGGGCTGTAAGGAAGAGCTGGGGAACTACAGGCCTGTCAGCCTCGGTACCAGGGAAGATTATGGAACGGCTCAACTTGAGTGTGCTCACACAGCATGCACAGGACACCCAGGGGATCAAGCCCAGCCAGCATGGGTTCATGAAAGGAAGGTCATGCTTGACCAACCTGATCTCCTTCTATGACCAGCTGACCCACCTAGTGGATGAGGGAAAGGCCGTCTATGTAAGCTACTTGGACTTCAGCAAGGCCTTCGACACCATGTCCCACAGCATTCTCCTAGAAAAGCTAGTGGCTCACGGCTTAGACAGGAAACCCTTTGCTGGATAAAAAACTGGCTAGATG
The DNA here is from genome assembly GCA_013400615.1 of Syrrhaptes paradoxus. NCBI lineage: Eukaryota > Metazoa > Chordata > Aves > Pterocliformes > Pteroclidae > Syrrhaptes > Syrrhaptes paradoxus. The sequence continues at coordinate 16,649 of VZTO01024202.1, forward strand.
GCTGAGCCCAGAGAGTCGTGGTGAATGGAGTTAAGTCCAGGTGGTGGCCAGTCACCAGTGGTGTTCCCCAGGGATCAATTTTGGGGCCTGTCCTGTTTAACATCTTCATAAATGACCCGGATGAGAGGATTGAGTGCTCCCTCAGTAAGTTTGCTGATGACACCAAATTAAGAGGGTGTGTTGACCTCCTTGAGGGTAGGAAGGCTTTGCAGAGGGATCTGGACAGGCTGGACCGATGGGCTGAGGCCAACCGTATGAGGTTCAACAAAGCCAAGTGCCAGGTCCTGCACTTTGGTCACAACAACCCCCTGCAACGCTACAGGCTCGGGGCAGAGTGGCCAGAAAGCTTCCCGGCAGAGGGGGACCTAGGGGTGCTGGTTGACAGCTGGCTGAACATGAGCCAGCAGTGTGCCCAGGTGGCCAAGAAGGCCAAGGGCATCCTGGCCTGCGCCAGAAATAGTGTGGCCAGCAGGACTAAGGAAGTGATTTTGCCCCTGTACTCGGCACTGGTGAGGCTGCACCTTGAAACCTGNCTTCACTGAAAGAGTGATCAGTCATTGGAACAGGCTGCCCAGGGAAGTGGTAGAGTCACCATCCCTGGAGGTGTTCAAGAAACAGGCAGATGTGGTGCTTCGGGACATGGTTTAGTGGGTTAGGTAGTATTGGGTTGACGGTTGGACTTGATGATCCTTGAGGTCACTTTCCAACCTTAATGATTCTATGATTACTTGTTCTTTTCAACATCTTCTGCTCAATTTTACTTTTCTCCTGGTTTTACTGTCTCACTTCAGGCTGCCCCCTTTCTTTGTGTTTTCTCATTCACAACATGCCTATGCACTTGCAATCTTTCCCCAGTACAACGCTGAATGCTCAGTTTTAAGCATCAGAATAGTTCTGATAATCTTCATATTGCTAATATCAGGCATGATAAGTGGCAGATATTTTAATGTATGCAAACCGAAGGCAACAGGGTGAAGTGGCATGCTCAAAGCCACATCCAGAACTGTGAGTCCAGAGGTCCCTCTTTTCTTGGCCCTAATTATGCAAAGAGTTATTCAATACACTTAATTTTGCAGAAGCCTCAAACTCAATGGGACTATTGTGTGTGAAAACTGATGCATGTGTCTAAATAGGATCACTGCCGTATGCTGTCTTTTAAAATGTGCTTTCTTTGCACATATATACTTAGCTTGATTTGAACAGATTTAGAAGTGACTGGAGTAAAGTGCAAATAAAGAGTGATATAGTGGCTTGAAAACACTTAAGAAAATACAGCATTCAAAGCAGATTGATGTAAACCAAGGAAAAATGGGAACGCTCAGAAGCCATCAAGGCATGGATTTCATTGTGATCTGAAAGACAGACAAAGGTTGCCTCTTGCTCTTTTTATTTTTCCCCCATTTGTTTTATGGTAGACTGAAGTAAGAAAGCTCTGTTTTCTACATTAAACAATAGAAGATCAAACATATTTGGCTCATTTTCTTCTAGTTTGGTCCTGCCTTGATTTTAGAAGGAAACAGTATGAAGGCATAGCATCCATGTGAGACAGAAGCAAACCCTATTCACTACGTATCAATGTGGTTAGGTCTTCTCAAAATAAAATTAAAAAGAAAAAATATCTGCAAGTTGTTCCCTTGTCAGCAGACGCTGAAAAATCCTGACTTTACAGTTTTTACATTCCTCCTCTGAAGTCCCTTCACCCCTGGCACCCTATATGACAACCTTCGTAGCACCGGGGACAGACTGCACTTTGTCTGAATTGGAGCACCATGCGTGCTGCACAGCTGCCCTCTCCACCTGTGCTAGTGCCAACCCCAGCTGCTGACAAATGCTTTTTACCTGCTAGCCCCTCTTGCTGGGGCACCTTTTCAGTCAGCTGCCCATTTCTCTAAGGCTGCATGCCTCTACCTCCTCCCTCAAGCCTGGCTGAAATCAACCTCCAAACTCAAATGCTGTTTGTCTGCCTTTCCCCTTTCATCCTCTTTCCAAAATAGACAGACAATGCAATTACATAAGTTTTATTTCCTTTGGAAGCAAAACTGAAAAAGAAGCTCTGTGCAGAGTGACTTGTAGATACATAACCATAACGGGAAATAAGCAAGCCAGGATTTGGGCCAAACCTAGCAGCATTTGACAGGGATGAAACTGGTGGAATTCTATATATATTAGCCACTCTCAAATACTTTCAGATTGTATTCTTACATGGTGTAAATCCAGACAGCTGTCAATTTTAATGTAGCTCTGCTTTTTACAATAACTTCTGGTCCAAATATTAGAATTTAGCAATAATCACTTCCCCTTATTTTTAAAATTTGCTTTGTAAAAATCCTGATCAAGGCAAGTTTTTTGGTAAATTTTCAAAGATCTTAAAAAAGGGTTAAATTTTCCAGTCAAATTCCAAAGTTTTTCCATACGGAGGGCAACCTGTTAAAGACCAAATCATAAAACAGTGTCCTTAGTTTTCAGAAATTTTTCCTGTCTAAGCAAAAGTATAAGTCCTAGACACAGCCCAATAGATTTTACTTTACTGGAGGTTTTAGCGTGGGGTTAGGTTGAACAAGCTGGAAATGGGGTCCCTATAGTGGAGCCATTGCCTTGTTCCATGAGCCTGCGGAGATGACATGGTCTACTGAAGGGCTGTTAGTATGAACATCATTAGTTATCATGTTTGGACGCTAAGCAGTATTCTGGAGTATCATTCTTATATATTGCATGTAGAGGTTCCACAGCAATGTTCTTGGACAGATGTATGCAAGACTCTTCATAAAACTAAGGCCAGCACACAGTCACTCAAGCAAAAAGCAGAGCCCATTGTAAAGAAAACATTCTGCTACTTCTAGTATCAATATTTAAAGCCCATCCTTCCTCAATTTTCCTATTTGTTATGTCTTATTCCTTAAACTTTACCATGAGTCTTCTATATAAACAGTATTTTATCGAACAGGATTTAGCACTAGTTAAGGACAATTATATTTTCTTCCTGAAAAGTGGGGGTTTGTGCAATTAGCATTTAAAAAAAAATGAGGTAAATTTTACCCAAGTATTGCCTAAAACAAGTGTCTCAAACTTTTACTTTTGAAAAACACAATTTTTGCAATTTTTAAAAATCTCATAAATCTTTTTAGACCTCCCACCTCAAAAAATGTAAGGAAAATAAAGGGTCTCAAAACTAGACTAGAAAGGCTTATTTGACTTTACTTGGAATGAGTAGCTATTTGGCATATAAATTTCTACTGTGTAGTTAGGACATGCAGTATTTTAAATAGATTTCACAGTTGAGGATCTAGGCACTAAAAAGAAAGGTAAAAATCTTGTGAAACCAAAGGAGGAGTAAAATTTTATATTACTAATCTTGGAATACTTTTTCCCCCAGCAAGAAAGCAACTGCAAATGTATATTCCTAGAAAAGTAGACAAACTGCTATTCAAGTATACAATACTAGGCATGAACAAGGGCATCAGTGATAAATGACTCCAGGATACCATTTATTGTCACAGAAACACATACAGATATAAAACCCAATCTTTAGTCAGGTTTATTATGGAGGCTTAGTATATTTCTTCATAGTCTGAGCAAGTGGATTAAAGCAGTAAAAAAATGTTCAGTCTTCCCCTTCTATGCATGAAATGTATATGCAATTCATGTATATGTGTGTCTTCCTTCTCACTCAAGCTGGAAAACACAGCCCATATGCAGTCTGGTGGTTCAGGAAGTAAATAAAACTACTCAGAACATATTATTATTATAAGTGTTGTAATTTAAAGCCAGTTTTAGATTTGTACAGGGCCTGAAACCTGCTGGAGCTGTCCAAACTACAAAAAAGGCAACGTGGGAAAAAAAGAAAAAAAAAAAAAAGGCCAACAAGGTTTACCAACTTCCTGTTTAAGTAAAAAGGACTGTCAACTGCATCCCTCCTACTTGAGATGCCCATCCAGTGGGTTTATCTTCATTTACTAGGTAGCTCTACCTCCCCACAGTTTGTTTTTTTTTAATTTATCACCACTCTGAGACACAGATTATCAAATTTCTAATGCTTCTAAAGTTTTTTCTCACCCTACCATGCACTTGAATATAGCTTTTCAGTAGTGTAAAATTAATACATTTTTCCAGCTCTTCTCCACATATTCTCTAATGAGAACAGGATCCACTCTTGTGAAAAACACAGATCACAAAGGAAACCTTTTCCTTTCCTAATTTTTTTTTTTTTGCTAGCACCAGTTAGCCTAATTATACACTAATATCAATTCCCACAACAAAATCCTTTTCAGCTCACAGACCATGACATTCACTCCATTCAGAAAAGCCAGTGAAAGACCTGGGAATCATTAAACCTTCAGAGGGGTGGCTGAAGCTACGCTTGGGTAGTACCTAGCTAACCCCAGCCAACAGGTACTGTTAGCCAGTTGCACAGAGGTATGAGCTGTACAGAGAGAAACTCAGACACAACTGTGAGCAGATCATGTTTGTCTTTCCAAAGATCTCCAGTCCCTAAAGTCCATCAGCACGATCAGATCCAAGTCTGCTCTGGCAGCTCTGCACAGAAGTTTCTCCCTGAACAGCTTGTAATCAGCAGGACGTTTCTTCAGCTTTTTTTTTTTTCTTCCTATACTTTCTTTGACAAGGGAGAATTCCTTGACCTTTTCTTCCCCAGCTTTCAAAGGTCTCCACTAACTACTGGATGTTTCCCTATCTCTGCACCCTTGAAGATGTGTTATATGCTGGCGAGATGCATTTTTTTCCTACCTGCCTCTAAAACAACAAGTTTTTGGAGTTGATGCAGCTCTCCATTTCTTCCTAGGTACTTTCAGCACTTGACTGAAATTAGTAAGGAAGTGGACATGGAGTTGTGCTTTTGGGACACCTACAGGAGTAATTGTTAAAATGGCAGTGGGGGTGCTAGTGGGAACACTGAAGGCATTTTCCATCACACTTCATTTCAGTGCTGGAACATTGATGATTAAGTGGACTGTTTGGAGTGACAGAACAGGAGACAAGTCAAAATGGTGTGTTTTATTGAACAGATAGGCTAAATTTCCTGTCACCTGCTGAAAGATGACCATAGCTGCCAACTTTTAAGAGAAATAAAAAAACCCTAACCTTAAAGCAAACAAAAATCCTCTAATAAACTACCATCTGTGGGTGTCTTGCTGTCACATGCTGACTTTTTAATGAGCAAATTTGTCTGACAGATACTTTCCCTCCCTGATTGTGGGCTGTGGTCAGGGGTACCACAAGCATGATTAGAAAGTGATATCATTTTCTAGGGCCTGCCATTCTCCCCCACTCTCTGATATGAAACAAGCAAAGAACTTCTGCTTTACATCTGACCTTGACAAGGGTGTTTCTCATTTCCTCTCCACTTTTTCCCTCCTAATCCTTCCTGAAAACATGTGCCTGCTGAATAAATTGTATCCAGTGTTTTTAATTGGCATCTTCCTGGTGTTTTTGCCCGTGGTTGAAATTTACATGTGTGAGGTCCTTTTAGAGGGGTAGGGGAGATGATTTCTCCTTTGACAATGCACCAGATACGATCTTTCTTTCTGTTACCACTCCCTCTTTCTTTCTGTTACCACTCCCCATCGACATGTTTGCCTGGAGCATAGCCACTCTGTCTGCTAGGATAGTGTTGTTTGATGAATACCATGCTTCAAAAACATATCAGCAAATCAACCTTCCTCAGTGAGGTGCTTAAAAGCAAGAACATCATCCTGTTTATGCAGGTATTTAACAATGCCTCTTGTTTTTCTCCTTAGATGGGTCAGCTTGCCTTGAAAGTGAGATATGAACCATCATTTACTCATAGAAGTCTTCCACTTCTATCTCAGAATAGGTAAATGACAAAAGAAAATGGGCAGAGCTACAAGGAGAATTCAGGTCATTTCAACAATCATGCAAGTCTCACTTGGGACTGGGATAATGTCCAGTAGTGCTGTGTTGGGTTCCATCCCGAAAACATAAGAATCTTCCAAGTCTAGCAGGCTAGAGCTTAGAATCATAGAACGGTTTGGGTTGGAAAGGACCTTAAAGATCATCAAGTTCCAAGACCCCTGCCATGGGCAGGGATACCTTCCACTCACTAGACCAGGTTGCTCAAAGCCTCATCCAGCCTGGCCTTGAACACTTCCAGGCTTAAAAGTTAAAGTCACATCATTGCCTGGCCACTTCCCCTCTTATTAATCAAACTGATTTTACACAATGACTGAAAGGAGAAGATAAACAATTTGTCTTTCCAGATGGAACTAGTCCTAAATTTCAGAATTGCAGTGGTCTTCAATAAAAGCGGGAGTATTTTTTGCTTCCTTTTGCCTTTATCTGTATGACTGCCACAGATTAACTAGTACTGAAGTCTCCACAGAAATTACTTACTGGCAAAAACTCTCACAAAATGGAAGTGCACTCATTTTTACAATTATGACTGTATGTTCACTTCCTGATTCTTGTTAAACTGCCCTCTTTATGACACCTCTACCAGTAAAATGTCACTTGTCAGTAACGTGCACTGTTAAGTGTCACATTAGCATCCTTGAACCTTCTTGTATTTTCAGGATGTGGCTGAGTGCCTGCTGTTACAGGCAGCTTGCAGTGGGACATGCATAGGGCACAAGACCACTTGAGCAATGAAGACATTAAATGGTTCATAGAAGTTCGCTTATGGCTTGAGAATTAAAGGGAGACCAGGAAGATTACAATCCAGATGCAGCAGACAGCTCCCTTCCATTGAGGCACACTCCAGCACTGAGACCCCAGTTGGTGACCAGGAAAGCCAAGTCCTGCAAGACTAATATAGAGGAAGAAAACAGTGGTTTGTCAAAAGATCAAGTAGACATTCTCAGTCATCACTCTCACTTAAAAATATTTCCTTCAAAATGTTTTGATCAGGCTTGTTTTCCATTGTAAAAGGCTTGTTCCAGAAAGTTTTCATTCATTGCAGGGGGGAGTAGTCAGGCCCTTCTATGAATAAAGAGACATTTTTCTCAGAGAAACCACAGAGAAAGCAAGCATCACAATCCCTCAGAGTTTATTCACTAGAGCTGTAGATACAATTGGGGAGGCGGAAAAAAGCTAAAACAGGTCCAGCCCTCAATCAGGAAATCCTGTGACATTACGAAAGGATAAAAAACCTGACAGAATTCAACAGGCTAATTTAATAAAAGGCTATTAAAGGGAATTCTTTAGACTGGCTTAATAGTTGGTTTCCTAAGACTGTTAAAATTCCATTCTGTTGCAGTAATTTCCATACATAGCAGAAATCTTTATTCCTATGCAGTCTTATCAATTTCACTGTTTTCTCATTCTTTATTAAAAGAACACTAAATGAAAACAACACAGCAAAACTGCTCAGGGAAAACAGCAGTTTCTAATCATTCCTGTTTTTTGTACCCCACCATATCACACAGAGAGGAAAGTAGCTTTCAGACAAATGTGCCACATTAAAGAGCAAGCATGTGGTTTTAAGATACTCAGAGTCTAGGATTTTAGGGATATGGGTTGCTGTGCTGTGGGCTAAGGAGGGGAGAGGGGGTTTGTTTTTCATTAAATTTGGCATAACCACATGGAAAAGGTGGCACTGGACCAAGATTTCAAAGAATCCAAAAATTTCCTGCTGACTCTCCAGATCCTCATAACGCACTGAATTCTGCATTGGCAGTGTCACATAAATGAACAAAAGTTTCGGTCTGCAATTTGTGTATGTCAGTCCCTGAAATGTCAAATATTCATATTCAGTATAGGCTACTCAGGGCAGGGACTGACTGCCACAGAGGTCCCACCACAGTTAGCGCCTCAGGAAGGCACTTCTATCTACTGTTAGCAATCAGGCTTCCAGAAAAGGTGAACATCCATATTTGTACTTAGTGCACTTGATAAAATCAGGCTTGTATTTCAGCACAGCTCCCAGAGGATCTGCCTTGAGGACAGTGTGGACTCTGAACAGTGCCAGCTGGCTCCACCACACAAACACTCAAGGTTTTGCCCAGTGAATTGACAGAATCACCCCAAAGGCTGCATGTCTGGAAACTCTTGATCAGAGTCACCCACGGACTATGGAAAAAAAAGAAATCCAAAAAATTAAGAACCCAAATTAGATATCTGGAAGAAGTGACTCAGTGATCGGGTCTTCATCATAGTCTTGTGCTTGCTTCTTGTTCATACATCATTTTTATTCTACTGCTGTGAGCCAACAACAACAAAAATGTCAAGGCTGTCACAGCTAGATTTAGGCATTAGGCATATCTCTGTCCATTGACAAGTTCATAGAGCAAAACCAGAGTGAAACAGCTGCTGCACTTCTCAGACGATAAAGCTCTGTTTCTAGGAATATATTCTCTTTTAGAAAGATATTATCTCAACTATGTCTTAGAAACAAATCTGTAGATTTTATTCTGTAAAGAGCCAGTACTCAGCTTCCATGTTCCAAAAATTTGGGGCCAGAAGTGATCATGTTGTGAAACACAGGCTATAGACTCTTATTTTAGCATAGGGAAGAATGGTCCTTAAAAGGCAATATTCAGAAAGTGTCAGGGACAAGATTCATCCCTATGAAGACAACCAACAAAAAATTAATCCATTTTCCACAGACAAGTGACATCCATAATGCTAATCCTAACACTGACCCTAGATATCTTAGTGCTTCTGAGTTTGGATTCTAATTCTGCAGGCTCACAAAGCAAGCCAAATTACTGTGTTTGTTGGCTGCCATGGAAAAAAACCCCAAACAACCCACATAATAATAATTTGATGCATGACGAATACCTTCAAATATGAGGGGAAAGCCACTGGTCTGTCACTGATGAGAACAAGTGAAGTAACTATGTTATCCTCTGCATAAATATATGAAAAAACTCAACAGACTTCTCTACTTTGTGCTGGGAATTAGAAGGAAAAAGTATTTCTAAAAAAGCAAAGCAAAACACGCCAACCTTCTTCTGCCTGCACAGTACGATATATAACTCAATAAAGAACTGGAAGGAGGAGTAAGCTATTACATCTGAACATCAGACATGGAATTTCATGTCCACCATGGAGCTGACTCTCTCCAGAGGTGTGGATGGGTTTTATTTATTCTTCATTAATATGGATGGGTTTTATTTATTCTTCATATTCTTCTTTTATTTGTTCTTCATTATTAGAGTAACTTTCTTTGTGTCAGGAATTTACCTGACAGAGGACCCTTTTAATAAGAAAAAAAAAAACAAAACAGGCAGAAAAGAAAGTTGGGTTTTTAGGCCCTGCAAGAGCACAAATTTTGTGCACCGAAGCCCTGCAATTAGAGCCTGTGCAGCACACTGACTGCTATGCTCCAAGTGAGATCACCACATCTCATCCCGGACAGGAGGTGGGTGGGTGAGGTGAGCCATAGGGTGGACGGATGTGAGTCTGCAGTGGGGAGGGGAAAGAGGAGGAAGAGATGGAATAGGCAAACATGGAACATGCACAGAGGACTGAAGCACTGGAAATTATGCTCTTCAGCACTTTTTCCCTCCCTCTAACACCCCAGCACCTTCAGATTTGATGGGCCAAGACTCATTACAATGTTAGCAAATGCACTGTCTTTTTTTTAAAGAAAAGTTGAGCAGCTGTAAGTCTTAAAACATTAAGGGAGAGAGGAAGGAAAAAAAAAAAAACAAATCTAAAGTCTGGATTTTAGCACAGGCTTGAATGTGATATTAATGAGGAATAAATGCCATGCTGTCACAATCAGTGAGTCAAACCTGCCACTGTTGAACAGAGCACAAGCCTAAAGCTTCAGGACAGAATAAAGGCCTGCATTCAGATGAGATTCTGCTTTGTGAAAGCAGAAAAGTGGCTGCAGAAGTTAGTCTTTGAGATCCTCAAGGAGCTCAGAAAGCATGGCTCACCACAGACCAAATCACTTCTTCAGCTCATTCACACAGTATCAAGAGCTTGTAAGATTGCGTAAGCACTAAAATGAGGCCTTTTGGGGAACAACAAAAATGGTCTTATCAAGCACAGGACTATTGCAGTCCTTATGAGACCAGTATTCCTTTGGTCTGGGACCTTGCACTGACTCTACCACATCTTCTGAAGGGACACAATTCTTGCAACACTCTGAGATACCATGCTCCCACTGTTAGTTTTCTTAACCTGTGGCACACCTAGGCATTTTCACTCTCAAGCATGAAGAATGCTATCATGGAGTTTTTATCCCATCTTGCATAATGATGGGTACTTCCTTTCTTTGTGGTAACATCAGACCCTTCTCAAATCTGCTATGCTTGTATACAGTGATGCTTGTAGCGGCAAGATTCAAAGGCTAACTTCATGATACTGTTTCAAATTTTCAGTTTATGTCATTTTCATGTTTTTTTTCACCCTTCAATTTAATTGATTCCAACATGATGTAGTTATTTAAATAGAACACCAGAATGACCTATTTTGCCATGTTCATTTCTTCTTCTATAACACCCCCTTTTCTCTCCTTCTGACCTAAGAAGCTCACTGTTTTTCATCTTTTCATAAGGAACAGCTTGTTATCTTCAAAAATAAACCATTGACTGTCAATATGAGAAGATTTAGGGGCATGGTGAGAACATTCTGCAAGGCTGACTGATACAATTACTTTCACCTTCATTTCCTGCCCTGTTCTCTATGTTCCTATCCCTAATATTTTAACAGACATGAAAGCAGGACAGTCACCTTCTTCCAGGAAACCTTCTTGGCAAGAGATTTCATCCTCTGGTAAAATATTATTTCAAGGAAAGCAACTAGCTTGCAAATCCAGAGGCTAGCTTATCCGTGGATGACCTTGTAGGCCACGGATGTTGAAAAGATTTCCTAGACGATATGGCTGAGGTGCTGCCTAACGTGCCAGTAAAGCCCTCAAACTGAACATCAGAGGCAATCTCAGTCTTGACAACCCCTCTCATATAGTCACCCAAAGCCTTTTCTAGTTTTCCATCTTTGCTCACTTAAAATAATCTCCGTATACCTGTGTTCAGAGTCAGCAGCAAAAGAAGCCCCAGGACTCAAGGAAGTGGCCCCAGAAGGGCAGGTTCATCATCAAAACTCAACGTCCCTGAAGACGCCTGCCTCTACCAGAGCTAGTGGAGCACACAGCCTCATGAGGTTCAGCCATCATTGACCCACCAGTGGTCTAACATTGACACTCTGCCTGCCACTGTTACATACAACACTAATGACCAATGACACAAGGGAAAGAAAAAGTCCTGAGCCTTGGTCACCACAAATAAAGATGGGCACAGACTTTGTCACAATCCACTTGTGATCACAGTGGAACTGTGTGGGTTACTTGAAATTTAATGTGCCTGGCAGCACAGTGGTGGCTATGAATCATTTGTTCTAGTGCAAATGTCACAGCAGCTCCATTGACAATAAGTGATCATTCTGGATTTGCACTAAGGACACCAAGGATAGAATTTTTGTATTTTCTGGTTTTTAGTTAAAGCTCTGGTTGCAGAACAAACTTACAAAATGCACCTTGCTGAGCCGTAAAATACCACAGCAAAAAGTTGTCATTTTTTTTTTACATTATGCCAGCACTTGCTATTTTTATTTGTAGTTTCCTTTTTTTAAAAAAAAATCATTTTTTTTCACTGCAAACACCTGATGTAACACAGCCTGCAACATGGGGAATGAATATATCTGCTGCTGCCATAGCTAGCTAAACACTGCTCACTTGCTCTTGTGTCATAAAGAAAACAGTTACATTTATCCACACAGAATGACTGCATTCATGGAACTTGCTATGCTGCTATTTTCACTTTGACCCTATAGTTAGATTCAATATTTTCAACAGTAGAAAGGTGAGAAACTTCCTCAATGGAATCTGTTTCCTGTTGCTTGGGACCACATAAAATTAAGGACACTGTCTAGCAATGATTTGAGAGAAACAGAAAATCATGGGATTAGAAAAAAGGCTTGTGTTTTACAAAAGGCTATTTGGTGCACTACAGATGGACTATTTATACAGCTAATTCTTTTATATTAATTTGTTGGTTTCCTACAAAATGGACAACCCCATATAATAGGTTAATGCATTCTCCCACATTAATACTCACTGCATGAGTGAGCCAGTATGACTGCCACATAGGGCTACTTGCCTTTTGAAATCAGACGAACCGTGATGTACCAGGGCTGCCCTGACCGGTTTCACAGACTTCATCTTCAACAAAGAAGGACCTGAAATAGAAGTTCAAGTTTCAGAAAGCCAAAGGAAACAAACTAAACAGTCGCACTTCGTTGTTTTTTTCTACAGTGGCTCTGGAAGGAATTAGGCTCATAAACTCACGGTTAGGTTCATAACCTCAGGGTTCCTTTATGATTTCATTATGTCATTTATTTATTTATTTATTTATACCAAGCAGTTATTGTGCAATGACTGAATGATCAAACATCAACAGCTCCAAACCTGCTCCCAAATTACATTGGTATAAATCCTTCATACAGTGTTTCTTCAATTTCAGGGTAATTTTAGCAAAACCTTGATCTGGATGACAAAATGGTGGGCCCTCATCCTTTGGACGGGACTGCATAAAAGCTGTGGTTCATGATGTTTTCAGCATGATAGCCAGATTAGATAACCACCCTGTAACTCCAGTGGCACAAGTGTTTCCATAGAAATACATAGGGCTTTTAGAAAATACCAATTTATATTTCAACATGAGGTGCAGAAATGAAGGAAACCCAGATTTACTCAGCAAGTCATCTGTTATATCAACTCTGAACGGAACAGAGTGACAATTTCTTCTCTGAAGAGCTTGAAGCTGTTTTCATCTATTTGACAACCAAACCAGTAGAAAAATAGAGTGCAGTTTGGATATATATTACATAAAGTAGCATACTTCAGTGATGTATTTCTTAAACATATTTAAACATTTCAGAGAAAGATAAACTGTTATTTAGAGGAACTAATTACAGATGACAAAAGTGATATTTTGGTAGCCTGAAAAAAAATGTATTAATATTTGTTCAAATACATGGGTTTTCAAATTTTATGATGTATGCTTGTCCTGTTTCTTGTTGTTGGTTGTTTTTTTTTTTTTAATAGTGCTAGTTATTCTAAATATGCTGTAACTTTGGATGCACAGTTGGAAATCAGGTAGAACATGTCTTTGCTATGGTGTTCCAAACAGAATATTTAGCTGATTTTATAAAGTATCTGGAGAAGAAAAGCAGTAAGTGTCCAGTGTGGAAATGAAATAAATCATTTAAAAATAAATAGCAATCCACTGAGACATGAACAATATCTCAGGTGCATGCCATTTGTTAGCTATGGGTGTAGATCACTGCAGCCTGATGTGAGCTAGCTGGCCTAGGGGAAAGACAACAGGTTCTGCTGTTGTACTCTTACAAATTTAGGAAGTATGCTAAGTCAAACAATGAATGCTCTTTTAATAGCTGCAAAAGCAGAACTATTTCCTTAGTTTACTCATCCCTAAGAAATTAAAACTCTGACTCCATTGAAATTAGAGAGGAGTTAAGATTTCACTCAGTATCCCCACCAATCTGCAAGTTCAAAGGACCAGGAGGTTTAGGATCTCCTGGGTTTTTGGTCTTTGAACATTAAAAACATAAAAAACAGCGAGCACCAGACTTGCTGCTTGCTTCCCAGACAGTCTGTGACCCCAGCGCTCTTCTAGCAACTTCGCCCACTCACCCTGACCCCAGCTTCTTTCATGTCTGCCATACAGAGCAGAGGAGACACTTTTCCAACCAGGAAAAAGCTTGCATGGCAGTGCCAGGCTTCTTCAGGTCTACCCAATGAAAGAAGCTCCATGGGACAAGTTAACTTGCTGTGGGGGCTCTGCATCCCCTTTCTTTCACCCTTCCTCTCCAAACAAGAGGTCCCAAAGGTTNTAGAAGTTCAAGTTTCAGAAAGCCAAAGGAAACAAACTAAACAGTCGCACTTCGTTGTTTTTTTCTACAGTGGCTCTGGAAGGAATTAGGCTCATAAACTCACGGTTAGGTTCATAACCTCAGGGTTCCTTTATGATTTCATTATGTCATTTATTTATTTATTTATTTATACCAAGCAGTTATTGTGCAATGACTGAATGATCAAACATCAGCAGCTCCAAACCTGCTCCCAAATTACATTGGTATAAATCCTTCATACAGTGTTTCTTCAATTTCAGGGTAATTTTAGCAAAACCTTGATCTGGATGACAAAATGGTGGGCCCTCATCCTTTGGACGGGACTGCATAAAAGCTGTGGTTCATGATGTTTTCAGCATGATAGCCAGATTAGATAACCACCCTGTAACTCCAGTGGCACAAGTGTTTCCATAGAAATACATAGGGCTTTTAGAAAATACCAATTTATATTTCAACATGAGGTGCAGAAATGAAGGAAACCCAGATTTACTCAGCAAGTCATCTGTTATATCAACTCTGAACGGAACAGAGTGACAATTTCTTCTCTGAAGAGCTTGAAGCTGTTTTCATCTATTTGACAACCAAACCAGTAGAAAAATAGAGTGCAGTTTGGATATATATTACATAAAGTAGCATACTTCAGTGATGTATTTCTTAAACATATTTAAACATTTCAGAGAAAGATAAACTGTTATTTAGAGGAACTAATTACAGATGACAAAAGTGATATTTTGGTAGCCTGAAAAAAAATGTATTAATATTTGTTCAAATACATGGGTTTTCAAATTTTATGATGTATGCTTGTCCTGTTTCTTGTTGTTGGTTGTTTTTTTTTTTTTAATAGTGCTAGTTATTCTAAATATGCTGTAACTTTGGATGCACAGTTGGAAATCAGGTAGAACATGTCTTTGCTATGGTGTTCCAAACAGAATATTTAGCTGATTTTATAAAGTATCTGGAGAAGAAAAGCAGTAAGTGTCCAGTGTGGAAATGAAATAAATCATTTAAAAATAAATAGCAATCCACTGAGACATGAACAATATCTCAGGTGCATGCCATTTGTTAGCTATGGGTGTAGATCACTGCAGCCTGATGTGAGCTAGCTGGCCTAGGGGAAAGACAACAGGTTCTGCTGTTGTACTCTTACAAATTTAGGAAGTATGCTAAGTCAAACAATGAATGCTCTTTTAATAGCTGCAAAAGCAGAACTATTTCCTTAGTTTACTCATCCCTAAGAAATTAAAACTCTGACTCCATTGAAATTAGAGAGGAGTTAAGATTTCACTCAGTATCCCCACCAATCTGCAAGTTCAAAGGACCAGGAGGTTTAGGATCTCCTGGGTTTTTGGTCTTTGAACATTAAAAACATAAAAAACAGCGAGCACCAGACTTGCTGCTTGCTTCCCAGACAGTCTGTGACCCCAGCGCTCTTCTAGCAACTTCGCCCACTCACCCTGACCCCAGCTTCTTTCATGTCTGCCATACAGAGCAGAGGAGACACTTTTCCAACCAGGAAAAAGCTTGCACGGCAGTGCCAGGCTTCTTCAGGTCTACCCAATGAAAGAAGCTCCATGGGACAAGTTAACTTGCTGTGGGGGCTCTGCATCCCCTTTCTTTCACCCTTCCTCTCCAAACAAGAGGTCCCAAAGGTTACAAAAATATTGAATCCCAGTGTTTTTTATTTTTAAACAGAGGGAAAGGAGGTGTCAAGAGAAGGGGAGTTTTGGCAGTCAGCAAAGCACCACACCATGCTCTGATGGGAAGGACTCATCCAGCAAGCAAGGACAATAGCTCACTTGTGCTGGGCCCTACCACATCACTGTCACACAGGAAGGGTATCTGAAGGTCATAAGGAGCAGACTACTGCCCAACTATACTTTCACAGGAGGAGATGTATACATGATGGACTGAAGGAACATTACACACTGGACCTTGCTGGGAGGCTGGTCATATACAATAACAAATTTCCAGTTAAAGAGCACAGGGGTTTAATGAGCTTCCCTTATTTCAAAGAAACCCCTTCCCCTCACCCAAATTTGGGATCTTTTTCTTTCTGACTCACTGCTAGAATACTACAGCACCTCAGTTATAATCCTAATTGAGCTCCACAACTAGCATGACGAATACTTATTCTGTAGGACAATTATGAAACCCAATTAATTGGATTTCAAAGGGAGGGAAAAAATCACCCGAACACTTGATGTCCCAGCCTACAGAATGGTCTGATTTAATGTTCACCGAGTATTTATAGGCTTCTGGAACAGAACTGACACCTTTGTGAAGTTGTTTTTCTCTCCCACAAGACTCCAGTTGCAGGACGTTCCATTTGCAACTACACAACTTTGTGCATAGAACCACCTTCTCAAACTCTCTGTTTTCATCAGAAAGTCATGAGGAGAGAAATAAACCATTCTCTAGGTTTCACAAGAATTTCAGAACATATATTAGGAGGAGCATCCTATTGACAGAGTCAGCAGTACAGATGACTGTATATTCATGTGAAAGGACTTGCCTGTTTGGACAAGTTTGCAATGAACAAGGAACTGTGTGCTAAATGTTCCTTCTAGAAAGAGTCACAGGAGAAGTTTCCCGTGCTTCCTTCATACTAACAAGTTGCAAATTACATTCTCCTAAAACAGGCAGAAGACAGTAATACAGAACCAATAGCCTCAATGCTTACACTGATATCATAAGAGGACTGGAGCAAGACCAAAACCTTGGAACCATGCAGGAACACACAATTAATAAGATGAACATGCCTAAAAACTGATCTGAAAGCCACACAGCAAAGGAAGGCAATTATTCCTCCCCTTACCTCTGAAACAACTGCCCCTGTCATTGTCACCATGGGGAGTATTTTTTTCTGACTAAACCAGACAAATAGAGTACGGTCAAGCAAAAGCAGACCATTCAGGTGCCTGAGAAGCTTAGCATGGGCAGCAGCAGCAGCAACAGCAAACCTCACAGAGCACCAATGTTCCATCAGGCATATAAGCATAATATAGCAATTACTCTGTCAGGCTTCTGATCTAGCACGCACAGCATGCAACTACAGCACAAAACCAGTCAGATGGTCTAAAGATGACAGTTTCAGCCTCTCTTGACTAATTTATGTAGTTCTTCCCAGAATGGAAAAATGGGCATCTTCCACAGTGGCTACCAAGTGTTACAGGGAGTAGCAACTTCTGCCTTCAATCAATCACTCAATAAAGGAAACCACTTCAGCATAACCTGTACTATTCAGCCCTGAAAAGGCAAAAGTTGACACAACTGGAGTGACAGTGACACAAACAAATGTATGCCTCTACAACACGACTAACATGGCACATGAGCAAAATAGATTATAAACTCCATGATAGTTTTTTGGGAATACTCATGCCAGCCTTCAGGAGAGGAAACAAACTCAGAATTTTGTCAGATAGCTTTTGTTCAATGTTTTCCAGAGAAGCTCTAGTCAGCAGAGATGTCCTTTATAGTCTGGAAGGACAGACCATTGCCAAACATCTGTTGTGTATGCAGAATTAAGAACCTGGCTACATCTGGCTGGTGACACACATTGTATCTTGGTTTGCGTCCCAATATTAGATCCACTCTCCCAGTGATGAGCCCAGGCACAACAGGGATTTCAGAAGAAAGCTTCTTTCTCTTGTAGCTTAGCTGAATAATCTCACACAGTGAGCATTTTTGCTTTTCTCCTCCTTGATAACTTGCACATATCCCAGAGATCAGGGAAAGGAAGCTCATCTTTTCATGCAACATTTTTCTCCTCCTGGAATTTTACTGAAGTCAAGAGGGCTCTCACTAGGTTTGGCCAAGCAAGTGCAGAAGGGTGGCCTAGCAATTCTTTAGTCCCACTTTCTTGGGATAGCTCAGTAAAACACAAAACAGCCTATTTACTTCACCCAGACCCCTACACTAGCTGCAGGGAGAGGTCATCTGATGGTTCTGTGTTCCCATAGGACTCTCTTTATCCTGCAATAGCCATCCCACAGCCTTCCTATGAGATTTAGGGTCCACTGCACCACCTGTATGGCAACACCAGTGGAAAAGACACTCTGCCTCTAATCAGCAATGGGCTGGTAAACCATGCGATTTCATCATTAAATGAATCTCTGAGCATGCCTACAGTTCTTTAGGCTCTTCTTATGTTCCCTCCTACTGCTCTTCGTAGATGAATGAATTTTGTTTAGGAGTGTTTAATTTATGAGCTAAATATGATGCACAATATTTTAAGTGACTATCACTTCAAGTTTTAAAATCTATATACAGGCATGTCCAAAAATGACTTAATATTTGTTGAAGTTTTTCAGAGATAAGAGACTGAGGGTCCGAGAGACCAAGATAACCCTGAGAGAGGAGCGACCCAGAGCTAAACAACCTGAAGCAAGAGAGAGCACTTCCAGACAGAGCCTCATTTAGATACCAGGCATGACGTACATGACATGGAATAGCCCACTGGCCAATTTGGGTCTCAGTCCTAAACCCAAGGTCAAATCCTAGGCTAGGAATTGGGGCTGTGCTTCCTCCCAGCTTCTCCTGCACCCGCAGACACTGGCACAGCAGAGAAGCACAAAAGTCCTTGACTGTCCTGGCAGCGACTATAAACATCAATATATTTTCTGCACAATCCCAAAACTTAGCATCTTACTAGATACTATGAAGAAAGTTAACTCTGTCTCAGCTGAAACCATGTGTTCTGGGTTAAGCTGAGACAGAGTTAACTTTCTTCATAATAGCTAGCAAGAGGCTGTGTTTTCTATTTATGCTCAGAAGAAAGGTGATAAAAAGTGATGTTTATGTGGCTGCTGAGATCTTTCAGCTTCTCCGGCTGTCTGCAAACAGGAGAAGCTGGGAGGGAGCACAGCCCCCGTTACTAGCCCAGGATTTGATCTTAGGTTCATGATTGAGATCCAAAGTGGACAATAATCTATTCCATAACATACACGTCATGCCCAGTATATAGGTGAGGACCCTCCAGAAGCTCAGGCCTTTNCCCTTTTCCTTTTAACCCTTCAGTTCTCTCCCCCAGCCTCGGGAGCACAGAGGGTGAGTGAACGGGTTGTGTGGGGTGGCTCCTAGCCAACGGTAAACTCATCACACCAGGACAGTATTAGGTAATTCAGACACCTAGAACTCATTCAAGCTCTTTTTCCATGCTTTTTTGTTCCCTCCCCATAGTTTTAAAATTATAATCAGTACAGGAGATTTTTGACAACAAACATAAAAATATAGAGGAAGGCAGATGGTGAGGAAACACAATCATCTGTCTTAGAACAGTCCTCCAGACATCTACAGAAAAATATCCATATCTCTGCTTTTTTGTGTTCCACATTTCTTCGATACACAGTCATTATTGTTCCCTCACTGGAATGAGCCTTGACCTCCAGTTTTGAATTTATATAAAAGCTGTGTGGTATGCATGAGTAATTAAGAGTAAAGACCAATTTAAGAAATAAATTATAATTATCTCAAGAAAAACATCTATATCAAGGACTGGAGGAGCAGAGAGGAAAGGATGGGTCATAGTAGAAAAGGAAAAGTTTAAGTTTAACTGAAAGCAAGTGCCCTGCTCAAGCTCAACAGCCATGAGAAATAATTTCACTGTTAATAGCTGTTGTCTTAAACTAGACATGAGAAAGTCACTGAAAGGCCTCAACAATGACACTTGATAGAATACAAAGTTTTTAAAGCATTCCTAAGACCATACAACTACATTATTTTCTTCCTTTTTTTTTTTTTTGACTCTTTACACTTGTGATATCATTTGGTTGCATATTTCAATCTATGGCATTTTTTTATAGCCGATCAAAAAAATCTTCCTTTCCAGGTATATTCAAATGAAAACAAATAAAAGTTCTCGGCACAGACAGACAACCATATTTTATTTATTTAGTTATGAAATTAAAATGGGAAGCAAAAGCAAGCATCAATACCTCAGAAGAGCTGTAGAGTATCATTATCTCCATGCAGCTTTACATAGGGTAGTATGCCACTGAACAAGAATCTCTTCAAAAGCCTATGCTTACACTTATTTCACCTAATTTGAAGAAAATAAAGAGAAGAATTATTTCTACTAATTTCTCAAGGAATTATTTTTCCTTTTTTTTTTTTTTTTGTGTAAAAGTTCAGAGAGGCAGAAAATTTCATGGAAACTTTTCCAGATAAACACATGGAGGTTCAGGAAATAATAGAACTGGTTTGACAAAATGGATTTTCTGGGAAGTTTTACATTACAGAGGACATAACCGGTCTCATTTGCTCAGCTTTTGTGAACTTTGGCAACATATTTAAAAATTTGTAGATACAAATTAAAAGAAACTTGAAGACCACAGAAATTAAGTTGCCAGTAACAGAATACAAAATTTGGAAGAATGAAATTCTAGTATTTAAATTTGTTAATTATTAATGTTACTGTATCACACTGCAATCATAAACCTCAACTATTCTGTAACTATATTCCACAGTTTTCTTAAACTTCCCCTAAAGCAGCTGCCCATCCCAAGGACAGGAATGAGACAGGATGGTCCACTGGTCTGAATAATTTCTATGAACCAATGCCAGCTATACAACAAGAAACGCTAACCATTGCAACTACAAAGTTTTAAATCTACAACTTATTTTGGCATCCTCATGTAACTTTGTGGACTTAACTGTAGGAGCAACAAACTGCTGTCAGGGACAAACACCCTCTGAAACTGGGTGTTTAGACCAAGAATAAAATTGGGCTATGGTATTTAGAAGCCATATTTCACTTTTGGCTGACTGGAATATTCCTTTGAAGTTTAGTCTACCGTGAAAGTTTTGAGGAGGGGAAGAAAAATAGCCAGAATTGCCTTGCAGGGAGATTACTAGATGATTTACTTGGATGGTAATGTGAAGCAGAAGGCTAGCAAGGCTGAAATTCATCTAGGAAGTTTCGAAGTTGGTAAATCTCCGCAGTTATGGAAAAACAAATAAAAGACCAATAGCATAATGCCTACCATAGCTTTTCTACAGTGTAAAGGTATCAGGAAAAGAATCACTAATTAGCCAGTGTTACACTTTATGATAGTCCCCTTATACTCAGCTGAATCACACAGTTTTTGTAGGTGTGCACTGCTTGAGCTAGAAGGAAATGGAGTATTTTATTACTTTGGGGTAAAGATTCTCTAATCCTTGCAGGTCACGGTTAACATTTAAAGTTTAAACCAAAGCACTGAAGAAAACAAAGTAATCCACTCTGGGGCTGACAGACTGCTAATCAGGCTGCAGAATTCCAGGTCAAATTACTTGAATGTGTGTTGCATTTTAATCCCATCCATCAATAAGCCCCACACAGCCACTTGCTCACTCTCCCCTGGGAGGATGGTGGAGACAATCAGAAGAGTAAAAGTGAGAAAACTTGTGGGTTTAATAAGTAAAGCAAAAGCTGTGCACACAAGCAAAGCGAAAACAAAAAATTCCTTCACTGCTTCCCATTAGCAGGCAGGTCTTCAGCCATCTCCAGGAAAGCAGGGCTCCATCATGCTTAATGGTTTCTTGGGAAGAGAAACACCATCACTCCAAATGTCCCCCCTTTCTTCTTCTTCCCCCAGCTTTATACACTGAGTGTGACATCATGTGGTATGGAATATGATGACCCCTTTGGTCAGCTGGGGTCAGCTGTCCCACCTGTGTCCCCTCCCATATTCTTGTGCACCCCCAGCCTCCCCACTGGTGGGGTGGTGTGAGAAGCACAAAAGGCCTTGACTGTGTAAGCACTGCTCAGCAACAACTAAAATATCCCTGTATTATCAACACTGTCTTCAGCACAAATCCAAAACATAGCCCCATACTTGCTAATAAGGAGAAAATTAGCTCTGTCCCAGCCAAATCCAGTACAATGTGCTTAACTTTGAACACTAGGGCTTCACACAAGAATACACTGTCTGAGTAAAAGGATGGACACAGAATTTTGTTGATAGATTATCACCCCTTTAGATGACATATTGTTGTCACAGGAGAGATAGCTTGGTGAAGGAGTATCTAGATGTGAGCAGTAACAACTGCAAGCTAGCTGGGAATAGTGTGGCTCAGAAATACAGCACTGGTGAAGCACAACAACAGCATTTTTAAAACAGAATATTATTGCTTGGGGACATCTGTATTTCTCAAAAAAAAAAAAAAAGATATTAGGTTACCTTATACAACAGTGATAACCTCTGGTTTACCAAAGCTAGGATCTTCTGTCAAGACACATTTCGACAGAAAAGTTTCAAGCACCATAATCACTGATAACTAAGCGCATTCATAAGGACTTCTCTGGTCCAGAGACTAAATGAGGCTTTCATTCAATTATTTTCTTGTGCGGCATTACACATCAATATAATGGTACATATTAGCTTGATATGAATCAAAGAATAATTTGGTTTTCTGAGGGATCTTCTATCCAAAAAGAAAATCCCGTCATACACTGTTTATATTACTGAACTTCAAAACCCATGTACGAGGACTGTCTGGTTTAATAATTATTTGAATTAGGTCAAAATAGAAAACATCTTTACAAGAACGCATGCAGATTCTTTTCTCCCACTCAGGTTAACTGTCAATTTTAGAAAGCATCAAGTGCTCAAAACAGTGCAAGAATGTACATTTTTAGAGGGAAGACACAAAGCTGCTGCAGAACTTCTGGGCCTGTCACTATAATGAGTATGCATTATTCCTCAACTGGACTTGTAAAAACAAGTAATACTGACATGTATTTTGCTGTCTCTTCCTAGCATACGGTATTATTTTGCATATCACTAAATTTGTGCTAAAACTACTTAGTGATAAATCTAACTTAAATTAGAGCATCTCAACTGTATTTCACTACCTGTGGCATTGAATTTGGGTATCTATGAGTAAGTCACCTTTCTTTCTGGGCAGGTGATTGAAGACAGAATGACTTACTAGTTCCTGGGAAGGTGAACTAGTGCAGGTCATGTTTCTCTATAGGTCATTAGCAAGTGAATTCTCAGAGAGAGGAAGAATAGTGATGAAGTGGTCAGTCCTTCTGGGGATGATGTTCTCTCTGCTGATTAAAGGCTCCAGGTTCCCCAGCCTTTGGGGAGTCTAATGCTTAATTTGAAGAAAAAAAAAAAAAAAAAAAAAAAAAAGGGGGAGTAAGACACCATATTGCTGAGGAGCCAGGATGCAAGTCATTATACCTATGCTAAAAATTCCCACCCTCACCATGATATGGGCAAACTGAGCAGGCAATTCTTAATACCTTTTCTTCCTTCTCCATGCCTTATAGGTTTCGTAAAACATCATGCCTAAAACACACCAGCAGTGCCTAGCTCACGGCCATGCAGCGATACAGGTGTGAGCACGGAGTCACCAAGAGAGATGCAAGCAAACAGCAGCACATCGAGAGCTAGTTTCCAGCATTCCTGGAAAAATAAACTGGCTGTATTGTGTGTTCCCTCGTGGCATACAGCTAGGCTTGCCAAAATTGCTCTGCTTTCCAAGAAGTTGCATTTAGATACCAACTTGTTTCTAATTAACTTTTGGTGATTTCTCATTTACTTGTAAGGTTGTAGGTTCAGGTGTAGTCACCAAATGCATACACAATGTGTCCAAGATCAGATTAATCGAATGATGACATCCTTCAAAAGGATGGGAAACTGAATACTCCAAACATCTTCAGTTGTGTTACGAAAGCACCTGGGTCAATGATGGAAAGCAAAGCTCCATCAAAAGTTATGCTACAGAGATTTAGTGCCTTTGACATGGCAATGCTGACAGTTTTAAAGGGAGATGAAGCAGGGCCGGGACAGAGACTGAATACGTATCTTCAGCTTTCAATTCAGCAATAGCTAATAAATGCCATAGGCACCTTCATCTTTTCCAGGACTCGAAGAGCAGTTCAAGGTAACTTTGATGGACTTCATATCATGCCCTCAATGTAAGGCTTACTATTAAAATCACTTAAAATATAAATGGGAAGTAAAAAATGAAGCACTTACCTCCTGTTGTCATTTCACAGAATCACACAGAATGCTAGGGATTGGAAGGGACCTCGAAAGATCATCTACTCCAATCCCCCTGCCGGAGCAGGAACACCTAGATCAGATCACACAGGAACTCATCCAAGCGGGCTTTGAATGTCTCCAGAGAAGGAGACTCCACAACCTTCTACAATATTCAGTTTCCCAACCTGTATCTGTCGGCACTGTCACAATATTTTTCCATTTTAGAGACTTTTTTCCCCTCTTTTTGTTAGATAAACTTGTTGGGAACCTTAGGTATCTATGAAAAGAGAGCTGGAGCAGACTGGGGAGGGTCAGTTCAGGTGGGTTAGGAAGAAGATGGTGCTAGGGGTAAAAAGAACCAGCACATATCATTACCCAACTTGTACACAGAACCAGCACTGGACTAAGCTTTTTCCACTCAAGCTCATGTCCAGCTGCCTACTTGGAATAGGCATTACTTTGGAAATAAAAGATTCACAAAAAAGTACAAGGCTAGAGGAAGATCCGCTCCCCCCTCCCCCCCCCAAAAAAAAACCCCAAACATGGACTATTTAAAAAAAAGACCAGTTATAAACATGCACACATGCAATCTGACAGCTTGTCCCTGCCTAAGTGACCGCTGTTGCCTGTCTGTATTTGCATGCATGCTGTTTGTGGCCATCCTGCAGGGACATCCAGCAGAACACCCTTTGTTAAGGAGACATCAGCATTTACTTGCGTCAACAGCTGAAGTTCTTGGAGGATGAGGTTTCACGTGAAACTTTTTCAGTGTTCCAGTGTGTGCATCTGTGTGTTTTGGATGGGGTGCCAGTCATCTGCTTTGCTCTTGAGCATACCTGCCTGTCTTTGCTTAGCAGGATTGGAAAATCCTACAAGGGGCTGTCTCTTGCAATCTGAAGCTTTGCTCATACACTAATCTCCTTCGTGGGTGGTCTAGGACATATTCAGGGAGTCTGACTGAACATTTTCTGGCTGCACCCGCACAGCACTCATTGACCTATTCAGCCTTAGGCTGAAGAACAGATCAGGTTGTCTGGTGTCAAAGTAAAGGGGCTTAAAATTGGGAATAAATGTATTTCAGCTCTGAAAAGAGTTTAGAGAACACTTCATATGTAATCAGAAATGGGGGCTTGGGGAAAGAAAAAATAATCTCATTGCAGGTATCTGGAACTTCTTTGCATGAATGGAAAATAACTGAGTTACCTCCAGAAAAGTGAACCACTTCTCTGGTAGATGAAGACTGGGTTAAGGAGAGGTTAAGTAATCTGGACACCCATAAATCCACGGGTCCTGATGGGATGCACCCGCGGGTGCTGAGGGAGATGGCGGAAGTCATTGCTAGACCACTCTCCATCATCTTTGGCAAGTCATGGGAATCAGGGGAGGTGCCTGAGGACTG
>VZTO01024202.1:44079-77448 GCA_013400615.1 Syrrhaptes paradoxus
TTTGGTCATCCAGTGGGGGGAGGGGGGGGAAGGCAGTATCACTGTGTATCACATTGTATATAGTATTATTTTCAATATTATTGTAGTTTAGTTATTAAATTGTCCTTATCTCAACCCATGAGTCCTCTTTGCCATTTACCTCTTTAATTCTCTTCCCTATTATTGGGTGGGGGCAGGGACTGTGTGAGCAGGTGTTGTGGTTTGGCCCCCAGCCAAGGGCTAACCTGCCACAACATCCTAATCAGCTTTATTTAAAGGTGCATGAGCAATCAGATAAATGGCTGAGGGAAATTTACTATCACATAATTCATTAAATAATAGCCATTTCATATTAAGACAAAAGGGGCACCTTGAAAGGGGGAAATAATGGTATTCAGAACAAGGCAGAAGGGGTGGCTCGGTGTGCAGCAAGAACTGCTGATCAGTACACTCCTATGCAACACCACCACAAATGCATTTCTCTTTGAATCTTCAAAATTACTCTTACTCATTTACGAAGTTCCCACATGACTTTCTGGAAATATCTTCTTGTACAGAGACATGGAAGATATTGCAACAAGCCTGTTCTTCTGAGTAAGCAGGACACATTTTGAGACAAAAGTCAATATTCCTCCGAAATGAAAGTCATATTTTAATACCAAGGAATGAAGACATTATAAAAATGTTGCCCCATTTTAGCAAAAATGCTTGCCTTTGCCGACACTAAATCCAGTATTTTCGAGGTCATTTCAATATTTTCCACCCTGAAGAAAAGCAAATGCTCTTCATAATGAATAATGTTTACTGCCTCAGCAGTATGAAGGGTATTACAACCATTTACACTGATAAAGTACTCCTACAGGAGAAAATAAATGCATGTGCATTTCCCCCTTTCTCTTACAGAAGATTCCTGTTGCATGCTATTCAGCATCCAGAAATGGACCTAGCTGTACACAGGCATTATAAGGACTGCTCTAGAGTTTTCTAGAACTAGTTTCCTTCTGTAATGATATAGGTTTTGGCTCAGTGACATGGTGAAGAGATAGAAAAGGACAGGAAAGCACAGAAGTGTTGGAATTGATCCCTCTGTCAAACAAATAGGTAAAGGCACTCCACATTTGTCCCTGTTTTGTTCCCCTTCTTTCCTCCCTTTCAGTTCTCTCTTCTCTCTTCTTTGAATAGCTCCAGACTCCTCCCTGCCAAGTAAGCTCAGATTTCTAAAAATTCTGCTTTTGTTTACAAACAGCTAATTTATGCGCAAACATGTTGCACAGTTCTCTGCAGCCATCTATGAACCTTCCCTAGCCCTGTCCATGAAAAGAAGCACAAAGAAGAATGCACCTTCTGTAAAAGCCAAATCCGTAACAAATAATAAATTATTTTTATAACATGACCTCAGGCTGGTTTCTGAATGAATTAGCAAAGAACAGATGATGAGGTGAAGGGAAAGCCTTTTAAATCTACCTCAGTACTGGCAACAGGGTGAATAAATTAATCACCAGTTATCACCCTAAATCTAGATTCTGAGTGCATTATCACTTAAGCCATGGGGTACTTTATGAGCCACACTTAAAGGAGTTTTACTTCAGTGGCTGGAAGCATTGCTTAAACCATCTTGGCTGTTTGTTGTGGTGAGTGGTTCAGACACATTTCTAGGAGAAGCCAGACACACCTGCTTCTTGTAATAATTGTGGTTTATTGGAAAAATTCTGCTCATTTCTGTGCATCTCTGTGAGGGTCTGACCTACAACACCTGATGGCATCAACAGGAAAACACCTCTGACTTTAACAGTAAGGATTAAATCATACCAGCTACCTGTGTTTCCCTTTAGCAGGCATAGTACTGCCTTAAATCTATTTCTATTATTGACAAAAAATTAATTTTCTTTGCACATCAAGGGTCAAGTATCACTCTCTAACCATTACTGAAGGTACTAATAAACAATCATTCTTCATGCCACAGGTAAATGCCTAGCTTTTACAAGCACCCTCATGACTTGAAATTCTTCAGCAAAGCCCAATAATAGGTTTTTATTTGGAGCCAGCTCTACTGGAGGAGAGCCAGTGCTGTCATCTCTTTAAGTAATTTTAAATATCAAGGATAACATTATATGTCATGTAATAACGTAATCTATATTGGGTCCAAACCTATACACATGGAGCCAGATATTCATCTAGAGTAAGCCAAGGTATCAGTAGTGACTTCAAAAGAGGGTTTCACTTTCATCATCTGCTGAATTGGTCTGAACAATGGTAATTTTAACATAGGCACAGCAAGATTCAGGTTAAGACTGCTAGAAAATTCAAAGAAACCATGGCTTTACTGTCTGATTTGCTGATATCAGAGAGCTGAGCTAAGGGATTATTTTTCCTTTCTGGCATCTGTCGCAGCCCCTAAAACCTGAAAAAGTGGTAAGTCTCACCCCCAAGACATCTGCCCCACCTCCTGTTTATGTGCTGACTTTTCTCATCCTTCTGTTTTCTCCCTGAGGCAAAAAAATAGTCCTGTTTCTCATCTTTAGCTAGCAATGCTTTGTTCCTGAGGCTGAAAAGTCTTCAGCTGGCTCTGATTATGAGTGATTCCATCAGGTGAGAGGACAGGCTTTTTCATTTGTACAATCTCTCAGAATAACTTTGCTGAGAAGAAAACACTGCTCATTCTAAGCCAAGGAGAGTTTTGTCAGCTTTATTAGGGCCAAGATTCTGTATATGTGTCGGTTCTCCATGTTTAAACCTTAATTAAAAATCAATTTTCTGTGAGCAGCAAAACCGATATTTCCTTCTACAAAAGTGAAAAAAATCTATCATATTTAGAACTGGGTAAGATCTCATTGTTTGGTCAACAAAGACTGCTGTCTTTGTTTGCTGGTATTTGAGAATTTGGGCATCTGTGCTCAAAGACGATCTCTGTCTAAGTGGTAGGAAAAAGTTCAATAAAAAAATCAGTGAATTCCGTTAGCCAGAGTAGACTCAGAAAACAGTTATTAACTGGGATGCATGTCCACAACAGCCAAAACAATGTTAAGCTAGCAGCCACTGAGAACTCCAAAAGGAACAGTGTGAAGCTTTGCAAGGCTGATTTTCAAATAATATTAAAATATTTACACTAGGGAGAATATTCACAATTCTAACAGTAAATATGTAAAAATTAAGTAAAATGCAGAGATCTTTGGCAATGCCAGCTTCTGAAAATAGGACAATTGCTAACTGCAATGGTCAGGAAGAACTTACTGCAGAGGAGGTTATTCCATTTAAAAAAATTCTCTCTGATATTCCTTTTCATATTGATCAGTTTTAAGAATTGTTTACTGCAGTGCATTAACCACAGCACAACTGTTGCTATTCTTCAGTGAATCAGAAGGAAATTTGCCACCAGCCTCATGGGATGAGAAACGCTTAAATTCACAGCCATATCAAGAAGCAAGTGACAGATATATAGATAAAAAGCCAATACACTATTTTTAGCAAAATAATAGAACAGAATAGTTCCAACTGGAAAGGACCTACAACGATCATCTAGTCCAACCGCTGGACCAATTCAGGGCTGACCGAAAGTTACAGCATGTTATTAAGGGCATTGTCCAAATGCCTCTTAAACATTGACAGGCTCAGAGCATCGACCACCTCTCCAGGGAGCCTGTTCCAGTGTTTAACTACACTCTTGGTAAAGAAATGCTTCCTCATGTCAAATTTGAACCTTCCTTGATGCAGCTTTGAACAATTCCCACATGTCCTGTAACTGGATCCCTGGGAGAAGAGCTCAGCACTCCCTTTCTGCTTCCCATCCTCAGGAAGCTGCAGAGAGCAATGAGGTTGTCCTTCCTTCTCTCCAAACTAGACAAACCCAGAGTCCTCGGCTACTTCTCATATGACATTCAATATTAATTTGCATTTAGAGAAAGTTAGCTTAAAATAAAATCCTTTTCCTAGAAAATCATATACATTTTTTATAGAATAAAGTTCATTCTAAATTCAGATTGCTACAAATTCCTCACTGCTGTCCCTAAAGTACAGAAAAAGCAGGTTCAGTTAAATACAGTTTCCACTGAAGTCCTTTATGAAGAAGAAATTTTTCAACTAATTTAGCTTCAGCCGTGTGAATCAGGCAGTCACCACTGTGTCATATTTCCAAATTCCAGGAAAAGTATCTTGCTGAGGAATCAAATGATAGATTTGGGAGCCTTTAACTTCAGGATGATGCAAATTACAAAGACTTGTCTTTTGTGTAGTCTTCCCTTCCTTGGGACTGCTAACCTGGCTCAAACATACCAATACCTACAGCATGGAAAACATACCACATCTATAAGGATTTAATTTCTGATAGGTGAAGAGTCAGTCCTCTTATGGCCAGACAGCATGCAAGCATTCACATGCTGTGCTGGTAGCTCCAGCAACCCTGATTGTTGGCACTCTATTGACATCAATATCAACAGAGAGGTGTATAATCACACAGGAGCAAAGATGGAACATAGGGTCCTTCAAAATTCAGCAGGAAGTGCTCTAAACTCTCCTGTACACTTGAAATAGCCCTTCTCCTACTTCATCCTTTTCAAAAACACGAATATGTGGATTGCAACAGGGTTTTCTTCAGCCTAACTGTACCCTACTGCATAATGGCTGTGCCTGCTGGAAACCAAGATCCTGCAAGGGAAATGTTTTATCTCTTGACTTTTCAGCAGCACAGGGTCATTCCAACCACCATTATCTAAAGATACATTTTCAAGACTTTTTAGGTCGCTTGTGATTGGAGGCTGCAACAGGCTGTGTGTGAGCCTTTAGTACATTTGATAAAGAGTTTGAAAAGCCAGCAACTTCAGCCCTTCACTGACAGCACCCATAGGACACAATATGAAGCCTCCCTCTCTCCCTGTTATCTTTAAAGGCAGGATGGCACTGATTCATCTGACTTATGCAGAGAAACAGCTAAAGCGATACATACCCTCAAGAAGACATGGACAGACCAGGCCTGTACTACACTGTTTCACAGACAGTTGCTTAAACAATGTCAGATTATTACATTTTTTTCCACTGAGGAAGTGTATTAATTTATAGATCCTTCCCTGCTAATCTACAATGAACACTAGGTCAGTCCTAGTATCTATTCACGTCCTTTATGTGAAACTCTTCATCCCAGTTCCCAAACATGGAACAACAGGGGAAGGAAAGACAAGGCAGTTTTTCAGTTGTCAGCCCAAAATTTTCATCTGCAGGAATATGAGAAATATCACTTAGTTTTCTAGACAAAATTCCAGCTTAAGATGACTTAAGGGAGAAAAAACAAATTTTAAGCATAAGAAACTGAGAAACTCTTCAGAAACTTACAATTAAGGAACTCCTTAAATAGTTGGCTGAACCATGACCACATGGATTGGTGAATGAACTGAAGGTCTGTCTGGGATAGGGTTAATTCTTCACAGAAGCTGGGAGGTGGGCATAGTCAAAGGGATATTCGATACCATGCTGATGTCATGCCCGGGATACAAGGGGAAGCTAGCAGGGAGAGGAGTCTCTTTTGTGAAGCTCTTGGTGGTGAGGATTTCATTGTATCAGTGTTTCCATTGTACTCTATATCTTGTCTTATTGTTATATTCTCCTTTCTTTTGCTTTCCTCGTGTGGTATTATTAAAAATCTGTCGTTATCTCAACTCACAAGATTCTACTTTTCTTATCCTTCCCCATCTTACCGGGAGGGGAGGGGGGGGAGGGAAGGGTGCGACCACGTGGTGGTGGTCCTGACCCAAGATAATATCTTGGAAAACCCGCAATCTTCGGTAGAGCATGGGACTCTTAATCCCAGGGTTGTGGGTTCGAGCCCCACATTGGAGCGCCAAAATATCTTCCATGGCTCCAGTTGTAGTTGCAGTTGTTAGAGTCTGTTGAGGACAGAATTACTAGGTTTGGCTAAAGGAACAATATTAGGGCCTGGACAAACCCACCAGACTTTCAGTGAGAAAGGTTACCTTAGCACTAAAGGCCTCCATTCTATAAATGTTAACTTCCTTCTCAAGGCCACAGCAGACTTATTCCAAGGAAGAAGATGTGGCAGATGGATTTCTGACTTTTAACATGAATAGGACTTAGTATTTTCTCCTTTTATCCTGCTTTCAAACTATGCCTGTACTATGGCCAGTGACAAAGAGACCTCCCACTTGGAATAGCTCCAGCTCTTCTGTCTTCTCCAATATCCCGAACTGGGCTTTCCTAACACCTCCTTGTTCCCCAAAGTTTAAGCCTGGAGTTATGTCAGAGCACTGTATCAAGCTGTCAATTAGTGAAGTCTTCCAAATCTGTGGTCCACCAGGGAAGAACACAGAGGAAACTTCACCAGTACTCGAGTCATGTGAATTATGTCATGGCTATAAGGATGTAACAATTTCCTGCCCAATATATTGGCCCCAGTATGCTGTAAGCTATGAATAGTTTTAGTGTCTTTATTCTCTGCAAATGCAGGGATTACTGAGAAAGAGGTATCAAGGCAAGCCAAGAGTTTTCCCATATGATCTCCCAATGAAGTTCTCTTGCTCTTTGGCCTTTAGGCGCCAGAAAGCAAATTAACTGCAAGTTTCTAAGTCTGAATTTCTTACTTTTTTATCATTTGAAGGCAAACTTCAAGGATGTATTTTGGAAATATTAGCAAAACAGGATATTATAAATCATAAATTGCAGAGAAAATAAATTAAAGTTCTTGTAACTCTGCAACATTCCCAGAGCCCCTGGATTACCAACAGAAAAACCCATACTGGCTGTATCAGCTGTGTCAATGGGCGCAGACATATTCAGGAAATGAAGCAGCGTAAAGCACAAACAGATTTTAACTAGGACAATTTTGATTCTACTATCACAACAGTTTGCGAGTTTTATGAGATGAAGGGAAAATCCTTTCAAGATACTATTTTCACATCTGAAAGAGTAAGCAGCTCAGTATAGGGTAATTTTAGGATTAATAAATTATCCAGAGAGTTCAGTGTAAAATACTTGCAGTGTTGAATAGTCAGAGGCCCAAAGAACCAAAGCTGCTGTTTAACACAGATTCCAGCAGACACAGGGAGGAATATATATGTAGACACATACCTACAACATATGGCATGTGTCTCACAGTAGTCCCTCCATATTTGATGAGAAGAATTAAAGTGGCATAAAGCAGGTTTTAGGCCCTGGAAAATAATTTTTTTCCTAAGGGGACAGCAGAAACCAGTGTTGGTTTGCCTTTTGAAGACCAATTTACAAGTTTGGTCTAAGGGTCAAACTGCAGAGGGGGAGGCAGAGGTCAACCACTCCATACACTGCTGTTACGATACAGGAGATGACTATTTAATCCTTGCCATCATGTACCTCTTCCACACATATACATGCAAGAGGCAATTACAATTCTCAGGCTCTGATCTTCAGTGGACTCAGCAACAAGAGCAACAAGCTCCACAAGATGATCATGCGCTATGCAGAAATGGTTCTCATTTCCAGTCTTAGAGATTGGCTCTTTGGCATGTGGTATGCCCCAGGCTGGCAGGCCCTGCTCAAGTTGGGGAAAGTTATGGGCAGCAAAGCTTTTAAATGTCATCTGCTTCAACCTCTTCCACAAATGTACTGAATGCACCAAGCATGCTCTGCAACTCCTGACAGCACTCAGATGTAGGTCTGGGCAAAGAGACTTAAAAGCACATAGGCTTTCACTTTCACCTCAGTCTTGCCTGTTTTCGTGGTCTGACTGGCTTCCTCTCCCAGGTTCTCATTGCAAGAGGTTACTGGCTGTGCAGTACAGTGGCCACAACACCTACACCCACTACCAGCACTTTTTAGTGGAGCTAGTCCAGAAACTGCTCTCCAGCAAGGTGCTCTTCTGATCAACAGAGGCTCAAGGGCAAGTCCTGCTGCTTCAGCAACCAAATTCTTTCATGACACTTTGATAAAATATCACTCAACACAGAGCAACAAGCTATTGAACAAAGTAAAAACAGAAGACCATGAGAGCTCAAAGCACTATCTACAAGCACATATTCAAGGCTCTGCATTGATCTGCCATTGTGGTAGGTCTAGATACAGCTACAGAAGGGCCTCTACTCTCAGGAAGGTCAGCAAGCCTGTGCAAGTTTCATGATCACATCAATATTCGTATTTACAACAAATAACAGGGACACTGGTAAGAGAAGTGGAAAGAGAGATCGTCCATTAGGGACTTTATCCGACAGAAAAGGCTATCAGAAAAGTTGGTTACACTTGTCATATGAGATAATTAAAAAAAAAGTTCTTTTTCTTTCAGTTGACACACTTCTGTAAAGCAAATTAACAAAAAAGAATGCGACTAAAAATGGAATTACATGGCCTTTGCATTAACCAGAATGAATGTGTCTTCCAGAGGAAAAAAAATAGTTTAAGTTACCAATAACAACAATATTTAAAGGCCAACATTTGCATCAATGCTTACTTTTCACCCAATCATGTTCTTTACCTAATTTGGTCCCATTACCAACTTTAGCAGCTTGGAAACAGAACACTGAATTTTTGCAGGAGTTGGAATGAATTTCCTTCCTGTCTTTGCTTCTCATGTTGCTGCCATCTTCTTGCCCGATGGTCACAGGATAGCTATTTCAGACCTCAGGCTGTTCTCTGGTCAGAATGCAAACAGTAACATTTGCATAGTCTCCAAAGAAATTTTAGTATGGTTAAGACCTGTGCAAATACAGTTTTGAGCTGCTCTGCTTGCATTTATGCAGGAGGGAGAAAAAAATTCTTAATTTTTTTTTCCTGACTATAAATATATTCACTGACTCTGTTTCATCATGCTTTTGCATTTGGACAACTATTGCAGCTAGATCTGAAGATTCCCATCAGTTCCTGTGATCAGGAAATTAGGCTCTTTAAGATCATCTCCAGAACTGGTTTTTGCTGGCCACTGTTACTCTTCTGCTCTCAGTGTCACCTCTAAGTTCAGTTTTGAATGTTCTCTGGATACATTTCAGAATGAGCCCAAGACCAAGGAATTAGGGATCACTGTTCTTTAACAACTCAGTACTGCAGCCCCTTTCCCAGCAGCTCTGTGACACAAGATGAAAAAGAATCCAGCAACCCCCCTCTTTCTCCCACCATGTCCCAACCAGTGCAGGGCAGCAGCAGCTGAGAGAGTTATCTGTCATGCCTCTGACATAACACCCCAGCCTGTGCCACAGACGTGGCATGCTGGAGTGGGAATCAGGGGGCACATTTCTACAGGAAACGTCGATGCCTTGGCACAAACTTCGCAGCTGGCAAGTCTGATCATCCCAAGCATGCAGCCACGTTTCCAGGCCCCCTCACCATCACTTAAAGAAGCTGTGCTATTCCTGCAGGTGCTCCTGGGCAACAGCTTGGAAGGCAAGTGTTCCGCCATATGGGGCCTTGGGCAGAGAGCCACCACTGAAGATACGTTTGGCATGTAGGTCTGATGTTAGGGAGGAGATTAAAGCATTCTGTTACGAGTGGTGGGGGAAGACGAGACTCCCATGTGTCATGCCACTAGCAGCAGATCCTGGCTTCAAATCTGACTTCCAAGATTGAGGGCAACAAGGCTGCTACAACACTAGAAACTCAATTATCATGAATGTGAGTCCAACAGGACATTAATCCCAAGAGATGGCTGAGGGAGAGGGAAATGATTCAGTACAAACACTCAAAAGTCTGTGGTTCACCTTTCCTGCAGGAATACCTATGAACACACTTGCTGTCTTTTCAGCTGTGTACAGGAGGCTACCAGGTGGAGGAGAAGGAAAATGTCTCTAACACAGCCACGATAACAGATGCATTTGAATAAAGCATTTCAGGGGGAAAAATCACAAAATAAAGTAATGAATAAATAGTCTGCCCACAAATTTGAAAAAGTGCAATAGATTTCTCCATATAATCCTTCACAGTCCACACCATTACTCAGTTGCATCCTTAAGTATGCTGGAGTTACACTATGCATTTGTCTCTCTGCTCACTGTTTAGTAATTTCCTTTTAAATATAGGAACTTTCTTCTGTAATGGCATGACTTAATTCACCATGGGTATTATCTTCTTAAACTTTATCCA
Organism: Syrrhaptes paradoxus; assembly: GCA_013400615.1. Taxonomy (NCBI): domain Eukaryota; kingdom Metazoa; phylum Chordata; class Aves; order Pterocliformes; family Pteroclidae; genus Syrrhaptes; species Syrrhaptes paradoxus. The sequence goes on from VZTO01024202.1 coordinate 54,103, forward strand.
GAAATCAGATTATAACTGCATACCAAATAGTAAGCAGTCACACTGGGAAGTTTAGTAGGTAAAATTTCTACACAGGAATGAGACTGCAAATATTTGTGAAATAGAGGAATTCGGCAGAAGAGGTGATAAATTAATTATCTACACTTACAGTCAGAAAAGCTATGGTTCTAAAACAACACTTTCTTGCAAAATTAAGCTCCACACTGTGCGTTGCGCTGCATTGCATGATGCCCCAGGAGAATAACTATCCTAATTAAACACCATGTTTTCAGGGTGTTCTCAGTATATTTACTGCCTATGTACTAAACTGCCCTGCAGAAGAGATCTGGCACCTTGGAGTTTTGGCAAGAAGGGGAAATTTATCTAGGTCTAGACACAGATTAGTTTGAGCTTTTGAATAATAAATAAATAATAAATAACCTTCTCACATTCCTGGAGTCACCAAATACATTTGTTACTGCTTGCTTCCTATAAGCAAAAAACTTGTCATTAATCCCATTAATTTGCTGCCACTAATTAAATTAATTGTCAACTACAAAAGGAGGTATGCAGTTCCAGTAGGACTTCTTTGATTACCTAGCTCAACTGTTCTCATCAAAACTTCAGTGTGCTCAACATCAACAATACAGTTAGGTAGGAACTCAGTGGAAAAGCATCCAAAAGAATGACACATAGACCAGTGAAACTGTGAGACAACAGAGCTGTCTCACTGAATCCACTCCCCAAGTTAACAGACTAGCAGAGCTCTTTCCTGGCAAGACTGTCAGCATTTGGAAAAACACAACACTCAATACAAACACTGCAACCTTTAAACATCTTTCTCAAGCCAGAGCCAAAGAGATGGTATCAACTTCACGTTGCAGGAACTTCAGTCATGGTACTCATTTTACTATCACTCTGTCACATGTGTTTAAAAAAAACCACATCAGTGTTTAACCATAAAAAGGTCTTGTAACATTATGTTGTATAAGCATTGAATCAGAAAGCTGTGATAGATAAGGAAGAAAACAAACAGTAGGCAACAGCAAGTACCTCTCAAGCACTTCACAGCAGCCTGGGTGCAGCCAGCTAAGCACTTTGCCTGGGAAACTGGCTGCTGCGCTGGCAGGAGGCCACCCTGACCATCCTGCTCTCCCTGGCTGCAGGAATCCCCGCTGCCAGCTGGGAGCATCATCGTCAGGGTGTACAGAATGGGAAAGCCGTGCCTGAGGCATTATCATTTATTAGTGGTCCATTCAGATAACAGTTATTAAGAAGACATTGTAGAAACAGAGGAGTTAAAAAGCAGACCTCCTGATGACTCCAGATGTGCAGGTAAAGCAAATATAAAGGGACTCCCTACTCAGTATTACACATCTTTTTCAGATGCAAGGGACAAGCCACTATTTGCAAGGACTTGTGTCTTTCCTAAAGGCAAACAGCAACAACTCATATAGGAGAGAAATGCAGTGAAATGATACTACCATAATAAGACAATACTGGCACCCAGTGGCTTTTAAAAGAGGTCATGCTTGGAGTTTTTGAGAGGTTCTTTGTTTCGGTTTGGTTTGGTTTGGGTTTTGGTTTTTTGCTGTAAAGAAGCATTTCCTTTTGAAACAGATTCGTCATGCATCTCCCACACTGTCAATAAGGACTAAAGACTGTGATGTATTCATAAAATCATAGAATCATAGAATGGTTTGGGTTGGAAAGGACCTTAAAGATCATCAAGTTCCAACCCCCCTGCCATGGTCAGGGACACCCTCCACTAGACCAGGGGCATCCACAACCTCCCTGGGCAACCTGTTCCAGTGCCTCACCACCCTCATAGTGAAAAATTTCTTCCTAATGTCTAGACTAAATTTACCCTCTTTTAGCTTATACCCATTACTCCTCGTCCTATCACTACACTCCCTGATCAAGAGTGCCTCCCCATCTCTCCTGTAGGCCCCCTTCAGGTACTGGAAGGCTGCTATTAAGTCTCCTCGGAGCCTTCTCTTCTCCAGGCTGAACAACCCCAACTCTTTCAGCCTGTCCTCATAGGGGAGGTGCTCTAGCCCTCTGACCAATTTTGTGGCTCTCCTCTGGACTCTCTCCAACAGGTCCATGTCTTTTTTATGTTGGGGGCCCCACATCTGAACACAGTACTCCAGGTGGGGTCTCACGAGAGCAGAGTAGAGGGGGAGAATCACCTCCCTTGACCTGCTGCTAATGCTTCTCTTGATGCAGCCCAGGACACGGTTGGCTTTCTGGGCTGCAAGCGCACACTGCCGGCTCATGTTGAGCTTCTCATCCACCAATACCCCCAAGTCCTTCTCCTCAGAGCTGCTCTCTATCCATTCTCTGCCCAGCCTGTATTTGTGCTTGGGATTGCCTCGACCCACGTGCAGGACCTTGCACTTGGCCTTGTTAAATTTCATGAGGTTTGCATGGGCCCACCTCTCCAGCCTGTCAAGGTCCCTCTGGATGGCATCCCTTCCCTCCAGCGTGTCCACCACACCACACAGCTTGGTGTCATCAGCAAACTTGCTGAGGGTGCACTCCATCCCACTGTCCATGTCTCCAACAAAGATGTTAAACAACACTGGTCCCAGTACTGACCCCTGTGGAACACCACTTGTCACTGGTCTCCACTTGGACATTGAGCCATTGACCACCACTCTTTGAGTGCGGCCATCTAGCCAGTTCCTTATCCAGCGAGTGGTCCTTCCGTCAAATCCATGTCCCTCCAACTTAGAGACAAGGATGTCATGTGGGACTGTGTCAAAAGCTTTGCACAAGTCCAGGTAGATAATGTCTGTTGCCCTTCCTCTATCCACCAGCGCCGTGGCTCTGTCGTAGAAGGCCATCAAATTCGTCAGGCACGATTTTCCTTTGGTAAAGCCGTGTTGGTTGTCGTCAATAACCTGCTTGCTTTCCATGTGCCTTAGCATAGATTCCAGGAGGATTTGCTGCATGATCTTGCCAGGCACAGAGGTGAGACTCACTGGCCTGTAGTTTCCCAGATCTTCTTTATTTCCTTTTTTAAAAATGGGGGTTATGTTTCCCCTTTTCCAGTCTGGCGGAAATTCCTAAATAAGAATGCAGTAAGTTTTGTCTCAACTCTTGATTCAGTTTTGGCACTCAGTAAGTTCATTTGTTGCAACAACAAATAAGAGTATGCACAAACCTTTCAGTCCAATAGAGTTTATGCTCCACAAAGAGCCAGGCAGAGCAGAGACCCTCAGTCCCCTCCAATTCTGTCCAAGTTCCCATAGCAGGACATCCGGTTTTCTGCAGTAATCTCTCTCTGAGTTAGAGGATTTGTTGTGCCGGTAGTCCTATCTTTAACTCACACTTATGCCATGCCCCATTTTATTGTTTACCTGAGAAAGTATTCAACATAAGCCAACATAGTCCCCTAAATTCTCTTCTTGGTGCTATGCTAAGAGCACCGGAGTATCTTTGGGCTATGCATACGCTCTATTAATTTCTAAGGAAAGATCTGGAATACTAGTGAGAACAGGAAAAAATGTTTTTATTCCACTTGTTTTGTCACACAACACATAATGTTGTGGTAAAACAATTTTTCTTAATCTGCAGTGGTTGACTTACACAAACAACACCTGCAGAGTCACAGAAAACCAATTAAGTAATGAAATAAGCTGAAAAAGAGATCTAAATAGCAAGGGCAAACCAGAAAATAAAAGAGGGGAGCCATTCTCCACTCTTCTAGAAAGAAATCCAAGGTCTCAGGGACCACCCCTACACAGTTTTACCTGGGAGGTGTTTAGATAAGACTGCAGGAGAAAGCTCTACACATTCACCCCTCTTATGGCTGTGGTGACAAAAATCCAAGATTTTTTTTCTACTTCTTTGAAGACCACTGAGCCCGTAGATGTCACCTGAAAAACCTGCACTTCCAGAGACTCAAGGGAAGAGTCAATAAAATGCTTGACATGCAATAGCTTCTTTGCATTGCAAGAAGCAACTCAAAGCCTACCTCCCCTCAGATAAAGGAGCAGTCACATGGACAAAAAAAAATAGATCTTGTGAGGGGACCAACAGGAGTACAGGGGACAGAAAGGCACACTTGTGTTTATGCAGGACTTAAACAATAGCAAAGTGTTGCAATGCTAATCAGCGACACAGCTGGCCAAACCACGTGGTTTTGCAGTGGAAATCTAGGAGTCAATAGAATAATGTGTGGATTGGGCACAGGGAAGGGCTCTTGGAGAAATGTGCTAGCAACAGTAGCTCTGACAAGAGCTTTCCTTTGGAACACATGGAATACACGTTGAACAGTCTTGGGCACACACGCACATGCTGAACAGAAAACTGAATTTCCTCTCTTCTTCGTGCTGCCACTCTGATTGAGGACTGTGGTAAAGCAGTTTGTTCAAGGTTATGTTTTTGCCCTCTGGGGTATAGTGAGCAACCAAAGTGGCAGATTCATGGGTTTTCTGATAAGGACTTCTCCATCCAACCATCGCATCATCTTTTGGTTGCTACAGATGTAAGCCAGGCTCCACCTATCAACATGATTGCAAAAGATACTGCAGACCATTACCAGCATAACAGGCTTCTGCTATATATTTCTTTAACTTATTTTTTAACAATTTTGTCTCCAAATTCTGGCTTTTTAGATGTCTGTCTCAAAGCAAACCTCCCAATAATCTATTGGTTTAAAATATCAATCCCTCAATGCATTTAAGCTTATTCACAAATGTAAATACATACCTTGCTCAAGTGGAATCTTTACTGAAGCAGCAATGCAAATAAAATTACACAACTCACAAAAAGAAACACTGTAAACTTCACTGATGTTCCTCTCTTTACAACAGTTATCAAATCCTAAAATACCTGGGCCTTACACCAAAACAGAGAAAAGACAGATGCAATTATCACTTTATGCTGCTTGGCAAAGCAGTGTGAAACTGGATGATGTTTTTGAGACATAAAATAACGGGAGAGCACAGTTTACAAGATGAAACTTGCTAGAGCTTGAAACATCCCCCTCTATCTACTCAGAGTTTTTTAAGAAGCGCTTGCACACTAGCTCACATCTGAGTCAGCCTGGTCACATACAGTGTTCCAATTTATTTCCATAAGAAAAGAAAGAATACAATAACTCCCAGTGCATTGCAGGAAAATGGCTTAGACTCACACCTCTGTCAGAGGAGCTAACACAGTTGCCACCGGTCAGAAGATTATATGGCCCACTTCACCAATGTGTGTTTTATCTCTTCCTCTTTTTTTGATCAAGCTGACACACCTTCGTCAGACACAGTTTTTTATTTAATTGGAAAAACAATGGAATAATTTTTTTCCACATTTGACCATTTTTCAGGATTATAAATGCCACTGTATTAAATATCTTTCAAACAATAGACCAGATGTCTTCATGTTTACAACACACTCTTGGCATAGCTTGTCAAAACACAGTCAGTCTTGGAAAACCTGATTATGAATGCTTACAATGTAAGTGTCCTCCAGTGTCTTTGTTAGCCCAGGCAGTTTAAAAAATTGTAGTTTTAAATTAAGTACCCAAGGCTCCATTCTGATCACAGTATCTTAATACACTCTGGGATGCTAGTTTAGCTTCTAACTCTCACTCCTCTCATACCCAGGAAAATATAACTGTGCTAGTTTAAGCATGTGCTTAAATAAATGGTTTAAATGATGTGCTGGTTTTACTTTTTTAGGGACACAGGGCTGACACAGTGACACTGGAAGAGCAATAGTAACTTCATTTACTCATGTCTGCTACTTCAGACACCCTTCAAAGGCACATGACTCATAGCATGTTCCACATGCTTGTGAGTTCAAGACATTTCCTCTCTCCTGCCTTTGCTGTCAAAGGGTAGGAAGAGTAAGCAACAGACCTACTGCAGAAGGAAAGAGGATGCACACATAAATTTGTATGCATACAAGTAAAACACATGACCATATATGACTTCCGTTTGATGTCCATAACAGTTCTGCCTACAAAAGCTCACAGTATGAACTAACCCACTGTCGGGTGTGACAAAATTGTCAGGCTGCTCACACCCAAAAGGCTAATTTTGCTGAACAAGTTTGGTTGTTTTTTTAACTACACCTGGATGTATAAATCAAACAACTGTTCAAATACACATCTGCATGGACACAAGCATGTCTAATGCATGCAGGGATTGCAAACATTTTCTAGATACAAATAACAGGGCAACTGGACATGAAACTTTAACTTTCTGAAAAAGTTTTTTGGACAGATTCCAAGCAGCATTTTAAATTGAGTTACTTTTGCCCTGTGATTTCTAAGGTGACAGGCTGCATCCAGCCTAACGTTGCAGGAACTGAATGCTGCTATTATCTAACAGCTACTTATCAGCCCGCATGACATTAGCTGACACAGTTAACTTGACCCACTCAGGCCTAGAGTCAAGAAAACTGGAATACTTTTACTCTTAATTAGGGCACAAGGACAGGTGACCAGCAAATGCTGGTCTGCATTCTGTTCTGGAGTGCAGTCGTGGGTCAGCATCTGTGTAACAAAGGCATTTTAAAGCATTCTACAGAAAGATTTCTGGAATATTTTGTCCAGTACAGATTTTCACATTTTTTAAAATGAGAAATCACAAACTTAAATTTAGCTGAACTTCACACATTTATGAATGACATCATAGGAAGCTATTTTAACATACTTAATTCTAATAAATGGTACAACGAGATCTTCTGCACAAAATTCAGTCACACTTAGAACCGTTTCACTTTATCCCAACAGCATCTATTGAGATACACAAAATATCTATTTCTCAACAGACTTTCTTTCTCTTTTCACTAGTCAGGCAGACAGTAAGCTCTCTATACTCCAGGCATATTAGCTGACTTTCAAGGAGGAGCCTAGTAATGTATGCAGAATCCTATGCAAGATGCAGTTCTTTACATTTTACATTCTTCTGACATGTTCAGTGATCAGTTTGGCAGAAAACAAACCAGCTTATAAAACAGACAACTAAATCTTTGCTTTAATCTGGCACACAAAATTTCTTAACTTTGCTCTCCTGGGATTAATACTGTTAATCTTGAAAGTACAATACAAGGAACTCTGCACACTTCTGTACTTATCATTAGCTATACTAGTCACATCTCTGAAGTTATGTAACAACTGAGACTGTGTTGTAATAAAATTCAAGCAATGCTGAAGGACTCTAAAGTCAGAAACCATTTGTTGCGCAGTTGCCTAACAGAAATGTCAATACGGCAGCTGTGTTTCCATAGCTGCTTAGGTTGCTTTCCTTCTTTGATAACCTTCTGCTTATCCAAAAGACATATAGGGACTTCATAACAGCTACCAGCAAATAGGGGAAAGACTGTTTTCTTAGCACCTCTCTAACCATTAATCCATGCATTTCAGTGCACATATAATCAGCATGTAACTTAGATAGTTAAGTATTCTCTGCTTGCTAGAAAAGTTTCATGTTGACCCCCAGGACTTTCATGCAGTTGCTTTCCCTGAGTTTTACTTGTATGGCAGAATCAGCAGGGGACGCACAGCCATGATTTACATACTCCCAGTAGATCTTCACAGCTGTGAAACCACGACCTAACATATGCAGTGGTCTTCTTCACCCTGTACCACCGCCTACAGCCCTGCCTCCAGAACATCAAAGTTACTCTGGAACAGGCAAGAAAGTGAGTAGAAACATCTAAAGACAGTCAGATGGCTGTTGCCTTTAACAATCCTGAGGAATTGCTGTTACTGACTAATAAAGTGTGAGATCATTCATTTTAATTACATTTTTCTGAGTTTCCCAGAGCAATATACTCACACCACTCCAGGGTGGTAAGGTTGGTTACATGTGAAAACCAGCTCAGCAATTTGTCTTTACAACACCAGCACAGGAAAACACTAGCCCTAGTTTAAGGGAACTACGTCCCCAGAGCAGCCTGGCTCACCCACAGGACAGCCATGGGACACGGAAGCATGGTACAGCCAGGGAGGTTTAAGAATTGTCATTGAGATCTTTGCTTTAGCAGGCAATTCTTCCTCTGCTTTGAGATATTTGTCTGGAAAATGGCCAGAAAATAGAGAGCCAAAAAACTCTTTAATGGTTGTGCTAGTAAAAAAAAAAATAGTTTATAAAGCAACTGGATAGAAGACAGTGATGTTTTTGTCATGTTGCGTTGCTGCAGCTTGGCAACGCCATCTGGGATAAGTTACTGTATGCTTGGTACTGGACTTAAATTTGTCTCCTGTGAAGTGCATGCTCCCAGTTTAGTGTTTTCCTATTTGGTTTAGTCTACTGGAACTGCTGCAGCTGCTAGCACTCCAAAAATTCCAGGAAAAAGAGAACTTCTGAACCTACGGCCTTTGTTTTTTTTTCTGAGAAAGCTCTTGCAAGTTAGACCACATCACACCGTACATATTTTTTTGTAGGAGGAAATTTTACTTCATGATAATAACCAGTAAGCTCTATGAGCTTGTCTTTCAACAGAGAGAACAAACAAAGAACACAAATGTGTTTTTCACTTTTCTATCACATTTGGCCACATAGTCTATGGAGCTACGGAATCTGAGCACAGACCTATTTGTCATGCTGCAAATTATGTTGCAAAGCACCAATAAACCTGAGGAAATCAAGTCAGAGATTCGGGGTTTCTGCAGCTAGCCTTGATCCCCTCTTCAGGCCTTGAAGAGCTTTGGCTGGTGGGGATAGTCAGGTTTCCTCAGCAAGCACAGGACTAGCAACCTCCGGCATCTCACTGCGGTCCACTCTTCAAGACAAGCAGAAGATGGTGAGCACTGAGCATCCACAATGCCTGTGTTTGCATTGTTATTTTCTTCCCTGCAGCCCATCCAGCCCTTTATAAACTGAGACAATTAGCCCTCTCTGCTCTACATGGTAGGTAGGGAAGAGGCAGGAGCAGCTGCCAGGACCCAGCAGATAAGGGTGGAAGGTGACAGCTGGATGGAGGACAGCTGGAGTCAAGCCTGCCTGACAGCTGAGAAACTCTCTGGATATGCAAGTGCTGCCATGGTGAGGAGGCTACCAGGATGGTGAAGGTGGAGAACCTGCTCTACAGAACCTGCATCAGCCACGTTGGGGGCAAGAACCAGGCCTGTCCCGCTCCTGCCTCACGTCACCGGGGGGGGGGGGAGAACCCCCGAGGGGCCTCCTGCTGTCCAGCCTCAGGCCCCACGCATCTTCCTGCCCCGTGCTGCTGAGGGGTGCTGTCCCCTGAGCCGGGCTGCCCGCCATCGCCAGCCATCCTGCGGGCTGCCTGCCTCAACTTCCCCTCACGCCGCCGGCCGCCATCTTCCCGGCTCACTGCAGGCCGCCATCTTCCTCCGCGCCTCGGGCAGCCCGGGGCAGCCCATACGTTACACAAATCTGCCATCTTCTGGTAAACGCGGGGAAAAGGGATGCTTGATACAGGCGTGCTGCCTCAGGGAATTCCTGCAGAGTAGTAAATATGAAAATATGGGCTATTTGGGGTTTGTTGTTGGAGGGGTTTTTTGTTTGTATGTTTGGTTTTTTTTTTTCAGACAGCATACCACGATTTCTCCTACACGCAACACACTTCTTAAAAATCCATGGGATTTGGCATTTTTGCTAAAGGGAGCCCACTACAGCTGCTGGGTTCCTTTTCACAGCACTGCAACCTACAGCTTCCCAGACTCCCTGCTTGGCCCGCGAACTCAGCAGCTCTGCCAGGGGCTGTCATTGGGAAAACCTGTGCAGCAGCAGAGGCTACAGTGCAGGGCACGCCCAGCAGAGGCCTCGGACAGTCAGGCCCCAGGACCTGGACGTGGCCAGTGCGAAGCGTAAAATCCCTGGGAGCCCCACAGGGTTCAGCGTGTCACAAAGGCCCTCCTGGTACCTTGGTCTCTGCCTGTCCTGGGTTAAGCTGAGACAGAGTTAACTTTCTTCATAATAGCTAGCAAGAGGCTGTGTTTTGTATTTGTGCTCAGAAGAAAGCTGATAAAAAGTGATGTTTATGCAGCTGCCAAGGTCTTTCAGCTTCTCTGGCTGTCCGCAAACAGGAGAAGCTGAGAGGGAGCACAGCCCCAGTTACTAGCCCAGGATTTGATCTTAGGTTCGGGACTGCGACCAAAAGTGGCCAATAATCTATCCCATAACATACACGTCATGCCCAGTACATAGATGAGGACCCTCGGGAAGCTCAACCTTTTTTGTTACAGATCTCTTTTGCTCCGGGTCACCTCGCTCCAGGCAGTTGCTCTCCCAAGGAGCCCCCCACCTCCCCCCCCTACCTCATTCAGCTCTCCGTCTGGGACACTCGGACTGTTATCTCCATTCCGTGAGTGCGGTTTCAGGACTCTCCCTGCTTTTGGATCGTTAGCCAGGAACAGGCTGAGCCTTGGTCATTGGGTGGGGGGCAGTATCACTGTGTATCACTCATTTGTATATATATATATAATATTATTTTCAATATTATTATATTTTAGTTATTAAATTGTTCTTATCTCAACCCACGAGTCCTTTTTTCCCTTTACCCCTTTCTCTCCACTATGCTCTGGTGGGGGCGGGAATTGTGTGAGTGGGTGTGTGGTTTGGCCCCCAGCCAAGGGCAAACCCATCACACTGCCCCACCAAGCTGCAGGCCCTGGTGCTGACTGGAGGTTTCTGCACTGCCAAGGTCTACCCCAGTGGTAGGACTTCCACCGCTCACGTTGTCTTCTCTTCTGGCTGTCACCATGATGTCAGCATGAGAAACATGAAGGCCAAGAACAAGTCCTAGAAATCTGGGCAAGGTCCTGTCCCTTGATCACAGGGCAGCTTGTTAAACTGAACATGAAATAGTTTTCAAGTCCAGCAAAACCAAGATTTTGAAAAATGCTGGCTGACTGTTACTCTCTCCTTTGCAGGAAGCTGCAAAGTTGAGATCCTGACTCTGCACCTTAACGGAAGCCTTTTTCACAAGCTATTCTCATTTTTAACCTGAAGAAATGCTGTAGCTCTGAGAAGGAAAGGAACCATACTGAGCATATCTCAGCCTTTCTTCTGGATGTACCCTCTGCAGAACTTTAGCACCAGGTATGCTGGTTGTTGGTGATGCTGACATTTCTCCATTAAAAGCAAAACTGACTTCATCAGTAATAAATACAGTCTCATTGTTATTTCAAGTAATTGCATATTATTTTGTGCTGAACTAAAGCCAATAACTGAACAAAGAAACCACCTATGATACAGCTGACTTTAAATGAAATGTTTTATGACAAAGAGTAGATTTTATTTTGTAACCCCTTGATGGCTGTTACAGATTGTTACAACTACCATTTACTTCTGGTAACAGGGAGTAGTAACTCCAGGTTCTGGCCCTAATGTCAGATGTAGCTTCCACTGCTATCATTTTGCCAGCAAAATTGCTGCCAGGGAAACCAAGAAACCAGTTCTGGAGCAATCTGTTTGATTGCTGCAGGACTGGTAAAATCTTGTTTGTAGATTTTCAAATGTGGTCCTTAGTCATTCCCTGGAAAGTCTGACTGGTGCCAAGTAACTAGTACAATGTTTTACATGGTTTTGTATGGTTTTCTTTGCTGTTATATGTTCTGTAATAAGTAAGGAAATAAGAAGCTTAAGCACTTCCTCACTGTGTGATGCCAGGTACATGTAAACCTTTGTCCTCACAGCTCTGGTCTTTGATACTGCCTGCTACTCTCTACGTTCCTTGCTATCCTGGATACTGTTTGCTCTGCTCCTTACTCCTTTAACTACAAACATTTTGGCAATTTAAATTATTTTAGAATGCCTGTAGCATGTAAGACTCTACACAGTCCTCTTGGTCATACAAGTCCAGGCAACTCTGAAATAAGTTTTTTTTCCCTCTTTCTTCCTCCCAGGCTTTAACATCTATACCTCCAAACTTTTACTTGGGCATGATTACCAAAGTTGGTTAACCCTGCTTTCTGTGCACAGTTAAAATACATGCAATAGTCCGTATATTGTGTGAGTATATTATATGATTTTGTTACATATTGTGACTTCTTTTTTAAACAAAAGTGCCTCCCAAGCACACAAGAGTGGAGTGAGAAGTGTTGCTTCTTGAGAAAGACAGACCATTGGCTACATGGTGTGAACACAGAGTACTGCAGTGAAATGGTGCTGCTAATGACAGATCATGTTCATTTCATGGTTGGAAGTGACAGTGATCTCAGACTGCTTTTATGAGAGAAGAGAATTCTTTGTGGGACAAGAAAGATCAGATTTTAAATATATCCTAGTCATAATACACAGAGATGCATCTGTTTGACAAAAGCTCCCTAACTCAGATTTGTGGGGGTGTTTTGAAGCAGAACAAGGTGTAAGTAGGTTTAAGAATCAAACTTGTGCACTGAGTATTTATTGAACCACTGGTACCTCAGAGGGAACAAAAATAACCACTGAGTTATTTAAGAGAATGATCCACTTGTGTTTAGCCAAAGCCACACAAGCAATCTTCTTTTCAACTTTATGCTAGCCACAGCTTCCCAATGGAAGTTCAATTTATATCTCTTATATAATCAGAGTACACTTTCAGGGGAGAATTTGACCCTGAGGGAGGCAGGAGGACTGGAGAGACTTGCTAATAGTCATGTGGTAAAAATAGTCTTTTCATAAGCCCTGCATGAAGCACGGAGAATGCCTTGAAACATGCCCTAGCTAGTATCAGAAATAGCTGAGCTAGAGATGAAAAGTATCCTTCTGCTCTAATGCAGAGGGGAAAAAACTCCTAAGATATACTATAATAGTCCTCATGAGTCACTCCAATGTGTTAATGAGTTTGTCACAAGCCACCATTTAAGATGGCATCACTTTCTCACCAGCACAGAAGCACACCAGTTCCCTGGACATTCAGGTTCTCGTGCACCCCTTCTCTCCTTAAATGTAGAATATACTAACATCAGTCTCTTTTCAGGGTCTGTAGAAATCAGTCCTCACGGTGCAGTTGTTTATTATCAAAAAGAAAAGTTAATAAGCCTCATGATCCCTGGGAAGCAGCACTTTCTCCAGGAGTTGGGAGAAAAGAAATTTCTTTCCTATTTTTTCCTATACAGCATATCTAGTTTCCCTGCTCTTTCTGCAGGTAGCCTGGCTCTTTAATTCTCTGTTGTCTGGTGATGGTAGGAGATTTGTCCCCATACTTGAAGGGATATGGATTTTGTGTATCCTTCTTCCAAATGTATTACTTGCATCTCTAAACTTTCCCATCAAGTATGGAGGTTCTTGTCCAGCTTTCACAGGATATAAAGAACGCACTAATAAGGTGGTTTTTTTCTTCCTACTGAAGTACGGAAAACAAAATATACAAAAGTTAAAAGTCATCTCCTATTAATGGGATAAGCACCTGGAGCATGAAGAGAGGACATGCCCAGTCTTTTCTATGACTAGAGAAAAAGTGATATTATGAACCAATGCAACAATTTGTAGCGGTCAAGCACTAACAAAAAAGTATGATTGTTAAAAAAATAAAGCGCTTGTATAAATTTTATAAAAACCTCTAAATCCAGAGCCAGTCTGAAACAGACATTTTAGAAGAGGAGTGTGCCTGGAAATCAAACAGTTCATTTAAAAATACTATAGGAACCCCAGAAAATCCTAAGATATTGATAACGTCTGTATTTGAAATTAACTATGCATAGAATTCTGTCCTGATATTTAACTACTTACTATGAAAGTAATTCCTTGTTTGTAAGTACTTTACAAGAATCCATACTTGCGATTAGAAACATTTTAGCAAAAGATGCTGTAGAGAGGCATCTCTGCACAGTTTCGAGCAAAGAATTTACATTATCTTTTTTGGGTAGAGTTTTGCTTTATTGGATATGTACTCTTGAATTTTTTTTTTTTTTTTTACTGCAGCATTACAGCTGAAGTGTCCTTGTCAGCAAGCAGCAAGGGCAGAGTGCTCCACAAGGGAGTGAAATCCAAGAGCCACGGGTGACAGCAAGGCAGTAGTGTCCCCCAAAACAGGGCCCAGGTCTACAGTGCCTAAAGAGGGCAAGCATGGCAGGTCTGGAGACAGAAAACAGGCTCAGACGAAAGTGGAAATTGACAGATGAGTCCCTGGTGATAAGTCAGAGGTCAAGGCAGGAAGTCAAATCCATGTGTCAGTGACAGGATTCAGATCAACAGTATGCCTGTCTAGGTATCAGCATAGGTGCAACAGCTCTGGCAGAAAACAAGTGTGAGAGCCCAGCCTAAAAGCAGCTCCTAGAGAAAGGTGGAGAGCCCCTCACAGGGTTTCTCAGGCAGCTCTCCCTCACATAGTTTCAAGGCTGGAGAGCTGAACTGTCAATGTTGACCCTGAGACCTGGCAGCATAGCTTGCAGGAGAGAGGGTGTATGCTCAGGATCCTGAGAGCCTGTGTCAGGATTATGAGTGTTTCCTTTTATTGCTCACTGTGTGCATACTTACACAAAAAAATAGAGGAGATATTTCCAAGAAGTAAGTGGCAGTAAGTGATGGGGAGATCCAGTGGGCATCAAGCCCAAGATGCCTCTGAGAATCTCCTGCTTTTGGAAATTTAAAAAACAAATAATTACTATATAGGACTTAAATTATAAAGTAAGTGAAGGGTCTGGAGGGAATTGTAAGATAAGAAGACACAGCTCAACTCCTAACTAATAGAGCAGAGCAATGAAATACTTCATGGCAGAATCATACTGACACCCTGTCCTCTTGTTAAGCAGACTGCACTAGAAACCATTAAGGATATCACTCTGGAGTGTGTATTCTGAAGGGAGAGAGATATCAAAAGACAGAAGAAAAAGCTAATTATGTAGTAGTCTGAGGCAATACAATACTGAAATCACAGAAAATAAAAATCCTCTTATAAATACTGACTTACTGTGCCTACATTTCTCCTTGCAGTGTGTTCTCAAGTTCTCCATTCTGGGACTAGCACATCATTGGAAAAAGAAAAGACGTGTGCCAGGGATTTTGGTCAAAGTGTGTCTGAGCCCTAAGTCAGATGATAGTTGCATGTGGCTGTACAAAAGGGTATCTTACTTTATCCCAACAGCTAAGTCACATCAGGTATTTGGGTTTCAAATTCAAAACCGTTTTTTTCTCCTGTTGTCCTGGGTTCAGCTGGGATAGGGTTAATTTTCACAGAAGCTGGGAGGTGGGAATAGCCAAAGGGATGTTCATACCATACTGATGTCATGCCCGGAATATAAGAGGATGCTAGCTGGGAGAGGGGTGGGGGGGATTTGGTGTGGCATCTTGGTGTTGAGGTATTTTCATTGTGTGTCATTCTATATCCTCTTCTGTTATGTTCTCTTTCTTCTCGTGTTGTATTATTAAAAATCTGTCATTACCTCAACTCAAGAAGTTCTACCTTTCTTTTATTCTTTCCCCCATCTTACCAGGAAGGGAAAAGGTTGGGGCAGGTGGAGGGAAGGGAGCGATCAGGTGGAGCAAGGTGGTGCTCGGTCTTTACCCACTACACCTGTCTCTTCTTCTCTGTCAGCATTTGAGCCATGGTTCCTTGTGTCAAAGCTACAATGGTAGATTGAGCTTTGTTTTGCTGCTAAACATGACAGGAAAAAAAGTTGCTGGCTCCCCAGTGTTCTCTGACAGAAGAAAGGCATGTTTGACTTCAGCAGATGAACCCAAAAAAAACAGAGAATCCTGGATGGCAGTGAATTTTTTTCAGGTTCAGTAGCATCTGAAAATCCTCAGCTTCTCCCACTAGACTAGTTCTGACAACTAGTCAGTCACAAAACAGTCTACAAAATGGCATTATGCCAAACTGAACATTACCAAGTTTGCTCCACTTGAGGCACAGATTTTAAAAGCTCATTGAGATGAAAGCTCATCAAACAGAAGGAGTGGGATGTCAAACAAAGACTGTTTTTTACTTCTTTCTGGAAACATGACATTTATTTTAATTCCAGTATGAGAGTGGTCTCCTGAATATGATCCTGAGCTGCATTTGGGACCACTTGTTTGCATCCAAAGATCCAAGGAGAAAGTCTTCATTCCTACCATTGAAGTATCTGTTCTGTTTAGACATGCATTTTCTTTAATCACTCTTTATTTCTGTATTATGTTGCTGAAACTAGAATAATCCCTTTTCCCTGTGAAGAAATGCAGGAATACATCAAGATGTAAGGCATCTCGATATGTAGTATCTGGGAAAAGCCAGAATGGTAAAGACTTAAAGCATGTAACCAGTATACAAAACATGCTAACTGCTTTCTGTGTAGCTGAGATAAGTACTGAGCTGAAATATCAAGATAGAAGCAGGTGGGACAATAGAGAAAACTTTCTAACAAGGAAGGGTAATGAAGCATTGGACTATACCACAAAGGAAGGGATAGAGGCTCCACTACCGCATGTCATTAAAAACAGGTTAGACAAACATCTGTCTAGCCTGACATATGCAGAAGAGATCATGACTTGAGGAAAGGAAATAGTTTGGACCTCTGTTTCATTTTGGGGGTGGCCCAAAGAGATGATACAAAAGGCTAAATGATGTTTCAAAAGATCAAAAGCTACAAAAGGCCAAGAAACTCCCTATCTCAGTGACCTCTCAGTGTCTCTTAGGAATTCCTGATCATGTGAGACCCTAGAAATGTCGAAGCAGTTGTGGCTTATAAGGGTGTCTTATTGGAGGGGGGAGAGGGTCTGTGTACTGTCAATAAATGCATAGTACTAATGTTGTAGTGGGTTAACCTTGGCTGGATGCCAGGTACCCACCAGGCCCCTCTATCACTCCCCTGTCAGCAAAGTAAAAGGGGAGAATAAGATTAAAAACTTAGGGGTGAAGATAAAAGCAGTTTAATTAAAGCAAAGGCCAAAGCCATGCACAGAAACAAAAGCTAAACAAAGATGTTATTCTCTACTTCCCCTCAGCAAGCGATGCCCAGCCACTTCCTGGAAAAGCAGAGCTTCAGCACATGTAGCAGCTGCTCCTGGAAATAAACACAGTAACAAACTCCCCCTTTCTCCTCCCTTCCCTTGGCTTTTATGGCTGAGCTGATGTCACATGGTATGGAACAGCCAATCCGGGTCAGCTGTCCTGGCTCCGCCCCTCCCAAGATGTGTGATAAACACCCTGCAAGCTGCCAGGGTAACACTCAGCACTGGGAGGGCTGCTGTGGGGATACTAACCCCATCTCAGCTAGACCCAGTACAAATGTGCATAAAAATATGGGCAGAAGATAATATGATAATTCTGAAAACAGAAATTAGTCATGAAGTGAGGAGAGGAAGAGCCCTTTAAGGCAAAATGTAGATTTTTGTCTGAATACCACTGCAACAAGTCAGGTAACCAGGGAATTTTAGGAGCATGATGCAGGTAAGAACAGAAATGTCTCTCAGCTGCCATCTGACACGTGGATTCTCCACAGTAGATCCTAAAAGCAGCCAAGTTTGCTGTTCTTAAGCACTACAGGCATATGTAACATTTTTGCCTGGGTGGGAGGACTAGAAGATGGGAAGTATTTGAGAACATCAATGATATTCTGTTCAGTTTCTTCCCAAACAAAAAAAATTATTCTGTGCTGAACTGGGGCCAATGCTTCTTAAGCCTCTCAGGCAGTTTTGCTATTAAATTGACGTTCATCCTCACGTTCTCAGACTTGCTGAATGCCCTTTGAACAACTACAGCATTGACATGCTGAGGCTTTGAGCAACCTGGTCTAGTGGAGGGTGTCCCTGCCCATGGCAGGGGGGTTGGAACTTGATGATCTTTAAGGTCCCTTCCAACCCAAACCATTCTATGATTATAGTAACAGAAACTCAATGGTTTATTCAAGCAAATCCCTTGATGCAGAAATCTCTTTTAAGTTATGTACTTAAGCTAGGATTTTCTAAAGGTTAACCTGGATCACTTTGAAAGTGAAGTTCCTGTTGGCTTCTCTGAGAACTGAGAGTTCAGTTTTTCTTATGCAATCTCTTTAGATGTTTGCATACATATGTCATATCAAATATTAAGACCAACAGCATTTCCAGATAGAGATAGAATCGCTGTTACCTGTTATTTTTTTCAGCTGTGAGTATTCTCCTTGCAGAATTCCAGATGTCATAATTCTTTCCATATTTTCTTTAGAAGAAGAAAAATTACAGATTGCTTTATATGATGAAAATCCTGGAATGTTGCTTTCCTTCCACAAGCCAATCCTATAAACAGAGAACAATGCATATTCTTAAAGAGAAATATTTATTCTTCAAGTTTGAAACAGTCTTCATACAACCTGCATGATACTTTTTGTTTCAAGTTTTGATATGTTTTCTAACATTTTTGAAACTACCTAAATATTTAAGCTTGTTTACTGGTGCAGATCAAATCTGACGTGCAGCAATGGGGATTTCTGTGAGTTTGTGAGAGTGGACATCTATAAAAGCATAATTTTTTCCATCATTCGCAGCAACTCGAGAGTCCAATGAGGACTACCTGCCACTTTATCAATGAATAACATTTGCATTTTTTGGGGATTTCTGTGAGTTTGTGAGGTATGTATGATATTGTGGGTGGCAGTGAGAAGTAGCAGTTTCTTAGCTGTAGTTTTCAATGTCCCTAATTAACTTATTAGAAAACTTCCTCTGATCTATCAAGCTTTCATACCGCCTCCCAGCTCTATTCCTTTGTGTTAACTGTGTAACTGTTTGCTCCTTCTGGTGCAATTGAGTTAAACTGTCATCAAAGTGTAATCATCTAACATTAACCTTTCAGATCTGTAGTAATAAATATGTAATTACTTTTTTTATTTTATGATTACCATTCTTTTAGACCAAGGTTTCTTTCTTTGGAATTCTCTCAAACTTCCAATATCTCGGAGAGAACGTGAGAGATATGGAGAGATGCTGCAAAGTTAAGGGATGGTGTGCATGCTTTATGCCAGGCTGAGGAGCTCGCTTTCTGCTCTCCAGCATTTCACCTGACCAACAGCTGTTGTCTCTTCAGCACTCTCAGCAAATTGAGGGCACTTGGTACTTCTGATGCTACTGATTGACCACAAAACTTATGACGGTGTTTAGTTTGTTCATTAAATTACCAAGAATTCTGCATAAAATCAGATGTTGTTTTTTAATCCTGCTAATCCAGGATCAGCTAAGGTCTGAGTCTCACTGAACCACGTGAACATGCATGTGTGTTACTTGAATAAGAGTGAGTTTGCATCCAGAACAGACGAGAATGAACAAAAGGGAGGAGGAAAAAACACTGACCCAGTTAAAACTAATGCAGCAGAATAATAATAAAAACGAGAGCAGATGTAACCAGATAAGCCTTCTGATCCAATTGTCCAGTTCTTCTTGTAAGCAGCAAAAAGCTTAACCAGCACAACAGGTAGAGCACACAAGAAGCCCACTCTGGAGTGCGTCTTTTGACACATGTACTTGTTTTGTGTTGATGTGGGATTACAAGACAAGATCAACACCCTTTGTCTGTGGGGTTGTATTACGTAGGACAGCAAAGCACTTTCTAAAGGCTAAAAATTCATCTAAAAAAATGGTTACGGTGGCCCAGCGGAGATGTGATCACTTGCTCTGCTATGTTAATATGTCATACAACGGAGTCCTGGGAATTTCTTGTGGCATCACTCTGCTGTTGGGAAGGGGATGGGTAGAAGGCCACCAGCTGCTGCCACCGAACTCTGAGGTGCGAACCTGAAATCAGGCAGGTTCTCTGATACACTGCTGCGAAGTACTTAATGTGTGGCAGCTTGTGCATCAAGAGGAGGCCATCCTTAAACCAGATTGTACACAGAGAATCTGTCTGTCGTTGTTCTGTAATGAAACCACTAGAGGGAAATGTCAGAATGCTCTGGCTGTGCCTGCTCACCTTCTCTGCAAACACGGTGACTATCAGAAGCTTTGCTGGTCTGTTACAGAATAATAAAATCAATTAGTTTGGAAAAGACCTTTAAGGTCATCGTTATGATTCCAGTGAGAAAGACGCTTAGACTCTGTGTCATTTAAAATGCTTTTATTAAACCTAGTACAATTAAATGAGGATAGGATAGCTAATCTTACATCCTTTTAAATGCTAGGACCTCCAAGCAGTATAGCATTGAGCAGAATGCCAACCATGTGCAGGATGAACATACTGGACATAGTGTAGTTTTATATTTCAAGAACTTAAGTTTTAACTACTGATCACAAATTAAAACACATTTTTGGTAAATGGTATCTTTGTAATTCCATAATTCTGAAATCTCAAATGAGCCCTGGTAGTGATTTTTCTAGTTTTTGTTTTCTGTTTGTTTTTTTTTTTATGTTGAAAATAAGTGTCTTGCTAGAAAATCTAATCTAAGTACAAATGAGGTAGTTTAAACATCTCTATTTGAACTTCAGCTTGTTATCAAGACAAGAACTATCTGGAAAGTTTGAATGTGAAAATAAACAAGTATTTTCAAGGATATCTGTAACTTCCATCACAGTAATTTTTGTTTTGGTATATTGCTGGAAGTTGTTTTCCTAAAATACTTGAAAGCACATAATTAGCAAGTTTTATTCAGCAATATTTTAACTATTGCTATTATTTTCTACAAATATTATGTATATTTTAGTTATAAGAGTATTATCAAAACGTTAATAAAAATGCATGTTTTTACAAGTATCTACAGTGATATTGTTCAGAAAACTTTGAAATATCTTTATTTTCCCTCTACATGGTAGTAGAAGTTGTTATTGAGTTAACGAATGACATGGAAACTATGTAGCTCAAGGGACCATCTGAGCACAACCAACACAACAGAAATAAATCTGGAAAAATAAAGTTATTTGATAAACTTCATTTCAATCAGTAGAAATTCCCTATTTTTCCATATTAAGAGATCCTTCTAAGAGAAGAAGCCAAAGAACTCTGTTATTGCACTAAACCAGTCAAGTGGCAGTAGGCAGGACTCGATTAATCTATGCTAGACTGAGTCTGACTCTGTAAATAAACTCATTCATAGTACAATGCAATGTTAAGATGTTACTGCAAATTATGTGACTGCATATAACTTTGAAACAGAAAAAGGAGCAAATGTAAAGCAAAGATTATTAGGTTTGAGATGACCATCTCACTTTATTCAAGTCTGTTTCTGATTTCCTTTGTATACAATGAGTTGTAGATAGACCTAAAGAATGTATCAGTTGGCTGCCAGTCCTTTTTTTTTACCAATGTTCATTTTTTGTATTGCAAAATAATCTTCACTGGTTTTCTTTTTAAAATTTCCAGTGCTTAAATGCAGAGGTGGTAATGTGCTTCTCAAATAGCTGGGATAGATTGCTAAATCAGGTAATCACTAGCCATTCCAATCCATCCATCTCTAATTCGGGATTCCCAGACCAGCCTCTTCTACATGGCCACTTTCCAGGAATTCTGAGCTTGGTGATAGACAAGTAGCTATAAAGGTAATGTACGATCTTTACAGTCCTTGAATCATATTAATGTCATGTGAATATTTGACAGTCCTTTTAAAGAAAATAGGATCAGTCTGGCAATCTTTTGGTTGCTGTAGGGTCTAATGAATTGTAATCCTTAGCTTCCCTGCCAGAAAATTCCTCATTAAGCACAAGATATCCTAAAATGAATCACCAGTAAAACCTCTCCAAGATACCAATATATGTAGAGTTCTTTTAAGTGGATAATTCTATCCCAAAAAAAAAAAATTCCTTTTCTACCATGTAGTCAAGATTATATACTCTAAAGGCTTCCATATCTTGAAATGTATGATTTGAGTGAAATGGTCATAGAGAAGCACAGGAAGACAACACAAATAAGGTTTAGGATTTCACTAAAAACATGAAGTTCCAATCAAAAATGTTTGTATTAGTTTATACAAATGTATCTTTTATAAGTTAATCCAAACAGATTTTTTAATGGATATAAACCCCTTTCAAGATGAATGTGGCACACATTGCAATTTTTTCATGCAATTTTCATGCAATAAATAGTGAAGTCCAAGCTTTTTGACTCAGATTCTTAATGTCAGTTTGGGTTGAGAGATGGAATTCCCAATAAAACACAGGAAAATATTCAGGAGAGCTGAATTACAACTTAAGTTCTGTGTTGGCAGTGACTTGAGCACACAGAAATAGTCATGGACACATCTTTGTCTTTATTGCACCAGCATGGCTAGGCAGAGGTCTGTTTCACCTGTGTATGTAGCAGGACACTTCTCAGGTATAAGTTGTCCTACTCCTCCAGGGACTGAGAAATTGAATTAAGAGGGTCTAATACAATTGAGGTTAGAAGGAATCACAGGAGATCACCTAGTCCAACCTCTAGTCTTACAGTTTATTTTACTTAGGTAACTTTTGTTACCTTGGAGCTTATATGCCTCTCCTCCCCCAGGCCCTGCTATATATCTCTGTTTCTTTTCACAGTATTGATTCATCTGCCTAAGGGTCAGTTGCTGCCCAAGTTGAACAAGACAGTTAAATAAAATCATCCCATTGCTTTTCCAGCTTTGAGCTGATAGGGGTACAAAATTCAATCGTCTGCAAGCTGGGGTGCCCCTAAGACAAGGGATGATTTTTCAGAGGGTTTCAGCAGAGATGCAGAGGGTTATTTCCACCCTGCACCAAGAGGCAGTGGGGTAGAGGAGAAGAGGGAAGGAGGTGGTAGAACAGCTGCAGCAGCTGGAGTTGCCAGGATCAGCTTGCCTAGCAACCCCACTTCTTAGGCAAGGACATCTAATTCAGCAGCAACAGCAACATCAGAAGCAGCCCTGAGGCTTGGTGAACTGGGTTCAAGTTAGGGAGCATGAGAGCTGTCAAAATATCAGCCTTAGGGCTCCGAAGCCTCTTCAGTTTTTTGGTAGGTAAACTACATAGATCCGCTTACCAGAACTTATTCCTGTGTTCTATGCATACAGAAAGATCTGTATATGGCTTATTGCAATGAGATAGCTATTAATACCAGGCAACTGTTGAATGTTGTATTAGTAATGTAGAAAAGAACAGTAATAGAAGAATATATTGGAAAAATCAGTTGTATAATTCTGTCTTATTCCATGAATACTGTGTTGAGTAATTGTATAATCCAGTAGAAGATTATCCTCCAATAATATATAGAAAAATAATAGCAGATTATATGAACAGAAACTATTATCTTTTACTAGAAGTGGAATAAGACCAGGGTGCATCATCGTAACATATTCTGTTCTGTTCGTATATACCCTGGAGTATATATTTTAATACGTGATTAATATATCTATTATAATGTATACTAGATATACAAGTATAATGTATATTCTGCTACTGTTGCAATTCAATCTGAATGCTATTGTGATGCTGTAGTCTACCTGTAAAAATAGGCTTATGCAATCTTATTTATAATTTTATATTTTAACTTTTATATAATTAACAGTTGTATTGCGTTATTAAAGGTGCAACAAAAAATGACTCATTCAAAGAGTTTTGGTACAAAAGATTAAAAGAAACTGAGCAGTTTAAAGTG
>VZTO01024202.1:77678-106087 GCA_013400615.1 Syrrhaptes paradoxus
TTTGGCAGGTGGTATTAGTGGAAGGGTGGCATGATTTAGACAACAAAGACTATGACTGCTGGCCCCTGGAAAAACCAGATGAGTATAACATGCTGGACTGTGGAGGTGAGTTCTAAATCTGCTCAAGAAAGATCATCTCTTGCTTTGAGAATGGCTGAAAACCCAAAATAGAAGTACTCAGAATAATACCTAACACACCATGAATGTTATGCATGGTGGAAAGCATCTGAGTCAGTGACAACCTCTCTTACTGGAGAAATAAGTGAAAGAAAATGACCAAAAGATACTTCAGAGAAATTATGTGTCCAATATTTGTTGGTTCCAAAAGAAGAACTAATAGCAACAGCTGAATCCCTTCCCCCAGAAAGAAACTGAAAACATTTTATTTCTCATTAGAAAACCAAATGCAACTTAACCCAAAAAAGCAGGCAGACAGCTCTGCAGTGCAGCAAATTCTTTTGAGCCATTGCTGAAATTTTGTAGTATCACAGAAGTAAACTCTCTAAACCCTCCAGCCAATAAGCAAAATCACTAATTATACGTCATGCTTTTCCCACCTTGCTCAAAACTGTGTTCCATGAGTACTTAAAAAAAAAAAATCTGAGATCTTTAACCACTTATGTGAGTCAGTTCAAAAATTAATTATGGTGCTAATAAAAAATAGAATAATGTTTATGTTGGAAATTGTTTGAGGTTGAAAAATAATTAAAGAGCAACTGAAATATGGGAAATTCAATTTAAATAGAAGAAAAATATTTTCTACTGTAAGGGTGATCAAACAGCAGAACAGGTTGCCCAGAAAGGTTGTGATTTCTCCATCCTTGGAGATTTTCAAAACCCAACTAGACAAAATCTAGAGCAACCTGCNTTGGTGGGGGTGGGGGTCGGGGGTAGTGCCATTTTAAAAGCAAACAAAAAACCTCCTTAAATCAAATGTATTTTTACATGTGGTCCTAGAACTGCCCACTCTTTTGTAGAGAAAACCTTCTGCAATACAAGGATTAGGTAAGTTCCCTCGTTGTTTCATGGCTGACTTCTGGATAGACCAAAAAAATATACTGTTTGAGTTTGTATACCAGTAGGAAGCTGTCAGTTTTTGCTCCAGAAGTTGAAGAGAGAGAAATATTCCAGGCTAGAAATATGAACTTTGGAGATGGAACTCATTCTTCCCTTGTTCCCCTGTTGTCTTTTTTCATAGTCTATTCTTTTTTTTTTTTTTTTTTGCAAGTTGTTTTAGTTGAAAGGTGNACCCAAAAAAGCAGGCAGACAGCTCTGCAGTGCAGCAAATTCTTTTGAGCCATTGCTGAAATTTTGTAGTATCACAGAAGTAAACTCTCTAAACCCTCCAGCCAATAAGCAAAATCACTAATTATACGTCATGCTTTTCCCACCTTGCTCAAAACTGTGTTCCATGAGTACTTAAAAAAAAAAAATCTGAGATCTTTAACCACTTATGTGAGTCAGTTCAAAAATTAATTATGGTGCTAATAAAAAATAGAATAATGTTTATGTTGGAAATTGTTTGAGGTTGAAAAATAATTAAAGAGCAACTGAAATATGGGAAATTCAATTTAAATAGAAGAAAAATATTTTCTACTGTAAGGGTGATCAAACAGCAGAACAGGTTGCCCAGAAAGGTTGTGATTTCTCCATCCTTGGAGATTTTCAAAACCCAACTAGACAAAATCTAGAGCAACCTGCTTTTAGTGACCCTGCCTTGAGCAACACAGGGTTAGAACAAATTATTTCCAGATGTGCCTTCCAATTGCAACTATTATGTGATTTTGTGACTCTGACAAATAACTGATGTAAAGCAATACTTTTGTTTATGTTGTAAAAGATAAGATCAGAGACAATGTGTTTCAATAGAATTTTTGGAAAAAACAAGAACACCTGAGAAACTAATACTGATAAAACACAGGAAATATACTGCTGGGTCACACTCTGAGCTCAGTATTACAATTAAACATTTTCCAAAGAGCTCTATTGGAACAGTGAAATTCAAAGACTATCTAGATGGTTGTCAACTAAGACATTTATCCCTGTATGAATTTACTATTACTTTAACATTGAAACAGAAGACTTGTTTAAAGATGTTCTTACTAATAATCAAAGTGTTAATTGAGTACAAAGGAAACTAATATGAGTGGGTTGCTTAATTAACATATACCCTTTACAAACAGTTTTAGAATTAACACCAAGCTTTATCTTGCCTTTCTGTGTAGTTTTTCCTTGTCATCTGGGCATTGCTAAAAGGAAAGCAAGAGGATTATGCTGTAGCCTCATTGCTGTGGACTTAACACAAGATCTTCAAAGCATTTTGTTGTGGGTGTATCTATAGTCGAAAGAAGAGTTTTGTTTGTCTTTGAGACCTTTAAAGGGAAGTAGAAAGTAATTTAACTGAAATTGATGCTGACCTTTTGCCTTCATTCTCACACATTCTCTGAAGCTTAGCTCTCTCTTACCTTTTAGTGCAAATCACATTAGCGGTTTTTGTAAAGCTTTCTGTTGTCCATTCTCTCATAATGTTAGCATTTATGATGAGTGTTTACTTTTCAAGGTAGATGTAAAGTCAAGAGGTTATTTTACAATTTGCTTCTTTATCTCTGAAAAGGAATTATGTTTAGGGAAAAAAAATAGCTTCTCTAATGGTGCAAGTGAAGAATACACTTGTAAAAACAACTCCAGAGTAATAAAAGAGTTTATAATTGAACAACAACAAAAAAGTGAGGATCTCTTGAAGGGCAGGCTTACCCATCCTCTGCAGAAGCAATTTAAAACTTCCCAACAAACTTGCATGATATAAGTAATTTGATGTGGTGTGAATTAAAACCTTCATCCAACAATATGGAAAGAGGTAGTTGAATGGAGTGGAAAGAATTTGATAGTGTTGTTTAAGAAGATGGATTAAAAACCTCTTCCACCTCTTATCTCACTTCATTCCCAGGCTCAGAGCAGGTAATAAGATGTCCCAGGGAAAGGGGAGATGACTGAGATAAACCATCTTTCCCAGTATGGGTGCGTAAATGGAAAATGACAGATGTCTGAGTAGCATTCCTTTCACTGTCCTCTGTTCTGGGCATGATACAGTTTTATAAAATGAGAATGCTTTCGTAAATATATAATTATGAGTATATATAATTTATGTCTCATGAGGTTAAGGGTTTTGACTAAATTTCATGTGTGCAAGCGTTGTCTGTTGTTATTGCATAATGAGGAATGAGCTGTGCCTCAGTGAAAGTAGCCAGAAATGAAGAACAATATTTATTGCTTGATCAAAGAGGAAAGCAAATATGTCAGGACAAGCAGCACTGCATTACAGTGGGAGCAAAGTTACTTTAGATAAGATGATGATTTTTGGTCATATTTGTCCAATTGTTTGATCTTTTCTCAGTAAGTGTCAGAATTGTTCAATTTATATGCATTTGTTTTTACCTGTACAGACACTAAAATGGATGACTGGTTTGGCTTTATGAACGGCAATAGGAACAATAGATGAAAATCACTATAGAGGAAGTTTTGCATTTGTATGCATCTGTAAAGTAGAAAAATATGGTAACTAATGTTGGCCCATGATTGTGTTGTTTCTAGGTCTGGAGATGACATGGGTGCAAAGGCCTCCAGAAAAGGCTGTGAGTGGGGAGTTCTTTAACGTGACCTATGCGGTCTTTGCTTCAGACAGATTTTATCAATATGCAGTGCAAAATGGAATCCTTTCTCACAGGTATTACCTGCTACAAAAATCCTTTCATGGTCATGAGTATACGGGGATTCTGTGTGTACATTTTCAGTGACGTAATTGGAACACATACCCTGGGGCTCGTTGCTAATCTCTTGCATCTCTTGAGGTCTCTTATAGCTCTGTTTGCCCTGATATTTTCCCCTCTGCAATGGCTTTGCTCTCAGAGCAGCCATCATGGCATGCTTGCCCGTATGGTCAACGATAGGGCACATCATCCTGTATCTACATTACTGTCTCAGTGCAACTCTGAACATCACTTCTTGCCTTCTCTACACAAGGAATTAACAACTGTAGTTTAAGCATGACTCCCAAACTAACTGTCTTATACTCATTTTAATCATAAGAGTGTTCCAATGCACAATATGAATATGAAAAAGAGGTTGGCCCTTTTGGATCCACTGGATTAAGTGATGAACTTCTTTTGATTTATGTGGGACTGAAATCAGTCCAAAAGCTTATATATCAACTCAAAGACTGTGTTGGTAACTGTAGACAACAGATGTTAAATACAGAATGTTTATGTGTACAAGTCCAGATCACTGAAAGGCTGTACACCCTGATTTTGCACTTTTTTTATGCACACAGCAGTTCTCTATCCATACACAGCAATGTCTGGGACAGAGGCTGAAGCTGTATTTCCCCACTTTCTGTGCTGTACTTGGTTAGCGTAAGAGATGTTTGTGAAAAAAATGACATTTTTATCTGCGAGTCTGAGTATTCACATTGCAAAGTTCAAATTGTAAAAGCTGTTATCCAGAGATATACTTTTTCATACTGAAAGATGACCCATAATCCATTTGCAATGGCAAAAAGTTGGTACCGCATTTTGTTCATCTGTGTACTATGGTTACATAGTTTTGCAAAATTTCTTTATCACATTTTCTGAAATTTGTGGCTAGTATAGTTCCAAGAGCTTAACTATAAAGCAGGATTTTTCCCTGCTTGGAAATTAATCTATTTTTCTAGCCTTCCCAGGGAGACCCGCTCACTCAAATCAGTAACGAATTTGGAAAATTCTGCTCTTTGTGTACTTCTACATATGTTGCAGATAGAGACAGGTGGCAAATATTTTTGAAAAGATAAATCTATGCTGCAGTTTTTCAAAGGGATCAAATTTGGACCTCATTTTAACTAGGAGACTATCTGGTTGACGCTTAAGCTTACAGTAGCTGACCCAAATATGACTGAGGCTGGCAAGTCCACATATGGGCATCAGCATAATGGTGAACCCATGATGAAGATATTGAATAAAAGAATACAGAATACAGGCTAAATTTTTAAAAGCTGCCATGAAGACAAATACATTATGGAATTAGGCACTAACTTGCTTAATTATTTTTTTAACTCCCAGCATGGACTCAAAGGCCAATAGATTTTAGTATTTTATATCTTTGGATGTCTTGGGGATTTAAAAATTTGCTTATCTCAGGTTTCAAGTATGTCTATGCCATAGTAAATCTGGCCATGAATACCATCTATGTCAACCTGTTCCCCTAAGTTTGTGTTTATTTCTTACAATACAGTCCTCTGTCTTAAATCTACTCATTACCAATTAGTGTTTCTTTCACTAAAAACAAACTGAAAAAATAAATCCTGGTGTTCTGGCATTGCTTTATAAAGATCCATCACAAGTGCATAACATTTAAACTAAAGCCTACAACTAAGTCTGGTTATATCTACGAGTAAATCATGTTTGTAGAAAATGATTTTTTTAAAGCCAAATTTATTAGGGTGATAACCAACTGAGGAAACAACGGGGAAAAAAGTGTTGCCTCACACATTTCCACGTAGCTACATTCATCTTTTGGGCGTGAACTTTCAAAAGGCCCCCCGTTTTTGTAGTCTATTCATAAAGTCCACTTTTTTTTCTAAATTTTTGATTTAGGGAATTGTATCTGATACTATTGTCCGATACAGTTATTTTCCTTGGCTGTTTCGGTTGTGGAGCAAAGACTGGAGCTGAATTATATGTATGAATCACACGTGTAGATGAAGGTATATAACAGAAAACACTGAGAATGAAAGAAGCCAGGTACCCTTATTTCTGATAATAGAAGTAGTGTAATGATATCTTCATCTGTGCCAGATGCAGCAGTGCCAAGTAATCCCAACAGGTCATGAAGTCAGTCTGGGGAAAGAAGTGAAGGTTGGTACCTGCTTGCAGCATGGTGTCTGCCAGGATCCCTACAGCATGGCAGTACACAGTAGTCCAGTGGACAGCAATCTTCATTGCTCTAGGTGCACTTCAACCAGAAGCAAAACAAAATACAACAAAATGGTATAACAGTGTTTATTTGACTGCATATGTTTTTTGCTGCTAATTTTTCTGTGCAGGATAAAGAACAGGCTCTTGTGCTTGTTGCAATTTTGGGGAATGAGGAATGAATATAAATTTTTTTCTTTCTCTCTGCTGCTTGGCTAGCAATGCTACTGCTGCAAAGGAATTCTGTGAGGAGAATAAATGCCCTGGCAGCTGGAAAGATGCAAATGAGGAGAACTGCTGTGTCTACCATGCCAACATTCACTCCTGTCCTTTGGCCTTCATGGTTAGTATAATGTCCCTGCCATGGGCAGGGACACCTCCCACTAGACCAGGTTGCTCAAAGCCTCACCCAGACTGGCCTTGAACACCTCCAGGGATGGGGCATCCACAGCTACCCTGGGCAACCTGTTCCAGTGTCTCACCACCCTCACAGTGAAAAAACTTCTTCCTAATATCCAATCTAAATTTACCCTCTTTCAGCTTAAAGCCACTACTCCTCATCCTATCACTACACTCCCGGATAAAGAGTCCCTCCCCATGTCTCCTGTAGCCCCCGTTAAGTACTGGAGGGCTGCTAGGAGATCTTCCCAGAGCCTCCTCTTCTCCTGGCTGAACAACCCCAACTCCCTCAGCCTGTCCTCATATAGGAGGTGATCCAGCCCTCTCTCTGATCATCTTTGTGGCCCTCCTCTGGACTCACTGGATCCATTCTTAACTTGTCTGCTTGGATCTTTATAAGACCCTGTCCCTCTTTGAATGAATATTTAAAATTCTCACTCTAGCAATACCTTCTGGGATGCCTTTTTTTTTTTTTTCCCTGTCTGTGAGGTAAGCCTTACCATTCATAATGGCCTTCATGCAGTTACCCAGTCTTTCTAGCTGATCTCCCTTCTGGCAGCCTGACACATTCTTCATGATCAAAGTTGTATAGTAGAAAACCTAGTCTACATATCTTGCTGATAATTCATGTACCCATCTGTGTGAAGGCTTCATGTTTCTACGAGAGTTCTAGCTTACTTCTTGACAGTCCCTTCTCAAGGAGCTGTTTTACTAAGGACTCCCTGGGGGCCTTAGCTGATAACAGGACTTTGGTTTAGAAGAGGAATCCCTGTTGAAACCATCACATCAAAACTTTTTTCTAGAACCATAGTAAAGAACTTCAACATCCCACCACTGTGGTGACTTCTCCATTATTTCTTACTTTCACAATTAGTTCTGCTTGGAATTAAGATGTGGAAAAGGTGAAAGCATGTAGCTAATGTGCATTGTCGGGCTTCCTTGTAATATTGTAATTGTGGCTGTTTTAGTTTGGATTTTATTTGGATTTTTTTTGCAGTGTTATGGCTCTTAAAATATTTTATTTTGGTTAACGTGAACTATTTTTTTTTCATTTGGTCTGTGTCTTACAGTGTATTGAAAAGGCCTGAAGAAATATCTGTAGTTAGGAGACAGACTTCATCTTTTCAAACAGACAAAACAATGCATAATCTTCAGACAGCGAAAATAATCCTCTGTGGTTGAAACTGCTGGTTACACCTTAACGTCTTTACTGAGAAATAATACACTGCAAACAGGCACAGAAGAGATGCCTTCCTTCCTCATTACAGAAAAAAAAGCTGTCATATCAAAAGTGAAACTGCAATAAAACCCCTTTAGAAAACTATAAAAAGTGGTATATGATTCTCTTTTTGGTTCTAATACAGGAAATCTTGAAAGAGTATATTAAGTTCACAGAATTACTGCAGTTAAAATTTGGGATCATGTTTTGGCTTGTGTGTTTAAAAAATAACAGTATTTATGAGTTTTTAACGTAGTAGAGACAAAATTGTTTCATTTTATCTCTTATTCTGTCACAGAAGAGTGTTGCTTGTGCTTTGGTATTCTAATAGATTTGGTTATAAAGTATCACTGTATTTGCTGTTAGAGAACACAAGTCATTTTAAGAAAGTAAAAAAGGAGGATCTAGGACTTTCAGTGTGTTGTGGTTTGCTGACATAACCAATATGTCTGATAAAGGGTAGAGGAGGAATATGTGGTCCGTGGATCCCAGATGATGGCCAGATATTTACTCACACTTTGTCTATGGCTGGAAGAATGAGCCAAAGAAACTGGACTGCCAAGGTAAGGTGCATTTATTGCATACAGGATTTTTCCTGGTTTGGTCTTTTCAGAGCTTACTTGCTAGTAGTTTAGTGCAGTTCATATACATGTTCTCCATCTTATGTATTTGTCAGTGGTATGTGTATAAGTGATGCATATGTCTGAGTAATATCAATTCCTAACTGACTTGGCTTGGAAGTAATAGCTTTTCACACTACTGCTCCTTAGGTAGTTAGTAGAAGTAATGGGGATGGAAGGGAAGAGAATAGCCTAAACTGTCCATTTAAGGCCTATGCTAACAGTATATTGCACTACAGACTCAACTGTGTTGCAGGTTAATATGGTCATTAGGGAGCTTCTACCCAGCAGAAGTAACAGGGAAGCAAACAAGGCAGAATGCATAGCCTTATAGCCCTGCTTGGTGAAAAGAATACACACCAGGAGGGGAATCAAACCTGCCTTTCCCACAAGAGTTGTCACTCCTGCTTCTGTTTGTCTCTGCAGACAGGGACACCTGTCCTTCCTGATTTGGAAAAAAAGCACGCGTTCTTCCACAAGACACCACAGTTGGGTAGTTGTTATAGTAGCCTACTGTATGCAAGTCAAGTTTTGTTGATTGCTGTTTTGTTCACTTGTTTGGTAGGTTGTTTTAGTTCACGTGGGTGTGACTTCTCTCATCGCACACATCAGAGTTGGGAGAATGCAAGTTGCTCTGGAAGCAAAAACCACAGTCCTTCCTGCAGTAGGTATGATATAAAATGAGGATGTGAGGGTATTGCTTATTGACTGCAAATCTCAATGCTTTTATCAATTAGGCATTGTTATCAAGAGCAAAAGGGCCTCCTATCTCCCCTTACCATTGAAAATACACAAAAGTCATCCTACAATTCTTCACACAACAGTGAACATCCGAAAAAGTGTTTGAGCTTCTAACCTGTGTATGAATCTAGAACAGCAGGAAGCCACTTTTGACAAATAGGTAAAGTCAAATATCATGACCAACAGCTTCAGGTACTACAAGGCCTGTCTGCAGTTGATGAGGTTGTGAAAATATTCTTCCAGATGGTATGTTGTGAGGATCTGGACACTCTGCATCTGAAGGGGACCAGACTAGCCTTAAGCATATTGGAAAAGCAGAAACCCATCTTGGTTCCTTTGTTCACATTATAATTCAATTGCTCCCAAAGACACCAGTCTTCCGTTCACTTTTGTATAGCTGTATGCAGGGAAGCAGTAATAACTGTAAAAATTCTCTTTAGCAATGTAAAATTTAAAAAGTGGACTTTATTTAATAAATTAGACACACAACCTGAAGAATGTCATCACAGTCCTCTTGTGAGCTACAATTATGGAAGTTTGTGAATATATTTCCCAATTTTATGGAAAAAAACACGAAACCACAACAACCCCCCACCTCCCCCCCTCAAAAAAACCAAAAAAACTCCAAAAAACCAAAGCAACTCCAGTGTAAATAGAAGTATTTAGCTATAGAATTTGTTATTCATTTCAAGGCAATTGCAGCTGAGTTTTCCAGGAAACTTTAAATTTATCAGAAATTTTTAAAATGCAGCTTTACTCCTGAGACAGAAAGTGACTTCTGTGATTATCATGGTATTATACTGGAATCAAATGGATTGAGGCAGAATTATTACTGAGCAGTGAATTTTGTTTTGTTGAGGCTTTTTAAAAAAAATATAATACTTAGTGATAGAACCATACCTTCAGCTGGTCTCAGAAGTCTGAAGTACAGCATGATATTATTTTAGTGAGAGAGGTAAAACAGAAACACCATTCAGGACATAGGAAAAGGAGTTTTGTCCTTTAGGGCTTTTGTTTTAGATCATATCTGATACTGCTGACAATGTTCATAAGACGCTGGAGAAAAATAAATCCTTGAAGTATGGGTTGCGAGGTTTCATTCTGCAGTACCCAGTGTCTTCTGCTGCTGCCTACTTCTGAGGATCTCAAGGGCTGGTTAAGTACAAAGAGTACAAAAGACAATGCCTTCCTTGAGGAACTTTAAGTATCTGAAAAAAACAGATGGACAATGAGAAACAGAGTAGGGATGAAGTGATTTATAAGCAGAACATGTCAAAGGCTCTGATGTCATTAACAATTTGATCAAAGAGATCCTGTATCACTTTACAAATTCAGATTATTCTTTCAACTGCTGAGATGTTCTCCAGATTCTTCAAAATTTATTCTTTAGGGTACTCTGAGGTTTCCCAGCTCAAGACCCATGTGTTTAAATACAACCTCGTGGATGGATGAAACTGCCTTAAAATATTCTGATGTGTGTTTCTTCTTCTACTCAGTCTGTGGAGATGGCTTTTGTGAGGAAGAAGAAGGCTGTTCTATCTGTCCAGCAGATTGTGGGGAATGCCCACTGACTGCAGATGCTAGAATAGCAATTGCCTTACCAATATGCTTTGTCTGCACTGGCTTCATTTTGACAGTCACAGTAAGTATCCTTTCTCTCCTCTTATTTCCTTTCTCTTACTTTCATGATTTAGGGAGTTACAGTGGAACTCTCTCTTAGTAGAGGCATAGTTTTTTCTTCCGCATCCAGAACCTGTGTGCTATGGAAAAAAGCAGAAGGAAGGGAAACAACTTTTTTGGCTTCTTTATGAGGGGAGGCTCATTGGGCTAGGAATTTTCACCCTGTAAGAAGACTGAAGAGGAGTGTAAGAAAGGGATGGTAAAGGAAAAAGAGCTTTTTTCATAACATGGGATCTATGGGGTGCTAGCAAAGTAAAAGTACTTTTCACTCAAAATAAGACTCTGTTACAAAATGAACTGCTTCAAAATGCTAGGGAGGCCAGAAATATAAATTAATTCAAAACCAAATTAGGTAAATTCATAAAGGGATTAGCTCCACCAGAGGCTGTTAAATCTCAGAGTCCAAATACAACTTATAATGGAGAACATTCAACTTGAAATAATCTCAAAAGAAATAATAAGAAGAGGATCTCCCCTCTCCCCTCTCCCCTCTCCCCTCTCCCCTCTCTCCTCTCCCCTCTCCCCTCTCCTCATTGTAACTGAACCAGTTTGGTTCAGTTCAAAGTGATTAGTTCTGCATAATACTTATCAATTATTGTATCAAGCTCATGAAGGAAAAACAAGAAAGAAATGAGGAGAGAGGAGTGTATGAATATGGGAGAAGTAGTTTTGGTTACATTTGAATGAAAATGTCTGTATAAAGAGAAGACAGCATGCTATTATGGATTATTACTTCACAGTACTTCTGGGAATGAGGATCTACATTTCTTATGTGTCTGCATCTTGAAAAAAAACTACCTTTCTGAATTTCATTACAAGGATTCAGTGGGTGAATATGGCCACTATAGAGTCATCATATTGACAGTGTACGTAACGTAATTTATTTGGGGTTTAGTCTATAAATCCTGTAAATCAATAGGCTTCTCTTTCCTTGAGGATTCCTTCTCTCTCCATCTTGTACTGCAGTTGCATTGAGCATCTGAAGAAGGCAAGTGCACTGGAGTATATTGACCTTGCATAGGTTTATTTAAAGGTCTTGTAGCAAAATTTGCCTATTATTTCTGCTATTTTTCTGTAGGTTTTGAGGTTTATTTTTTTCTTCTTACATTTTTGTATACTTATTCCTGTTAACTTCTGCAGTAGCATTCTTTTTTTTGTTTGTTTGTTTAACATTTTGTTTAGGTGGTAAGTAAACAAGATAGGAAACATCGTTTTATCCAATCCAGTAATTAATACCATGTGAAAAGAACCATCTGGGAAACTAATGCCTTCTTTAATCATTCAAGCAGAAGAGGATTCCTTTGATATCAGTGTCTGTAGCAAGCCTAGTGGTCACTTCTAGCTAATATTTCTTTGTTCAGTCATACCTTTGCAAGATAAAATGTAGATGTCTTTTGTCAAAAACCTTTTGAAATAAATGGGGTGACTTAATTTTAGCTCTATGTTTGTTATGAATTTCTACCAAATTATAGACAGAATGTTCACACCATGTTCCTTGCATATTATTTGGGCTTTTGTTACTCATTTCAATGAATGCATAATTCCTAATATTATATTCCACACTATAGAAAATGGTATAATGATGGTAAAATGCTGCTGTGGTTTGACATTTTGGCATTGACTGTGGCTATAACAGCTGTATAATTTAATCTGCTGCTCCTCTTTTGAAAGCATGTGTTTACACTTTCTGCATTAGTTTTGTATGCCAGCACTACAGAAAGATGCCTTATTTAGAAAGTAGCCACAGAATCCCTGCCTAATATACTTTATTCTAGATTATTTGACATAATGTGACCTCATTTGTGGATCAGAGACTATTCTGTTACAGGTTATAAGATATACTGCTCCTTATCTTGGGGTTGGGATGTAGTGTGTTCTTGTCATGCACTCACATAGCATAGGACATTTCCATGATATGAGGTGATGTAAACCGCTCATCTGATGTCCAGGCTGAGATGTAAATGTAGTGCATAAGTATTGACAGTAATGGAGAGTTTGTAGCCAACGCAAAATATGACATGTAATTAGACTATAGAATGTAGTTTTAAAGATATTTACTAGATGCTGCTTTCTTTGAAGCCTGTTATTGATACTCTTGGTTTTAATGTTACTAATAAGATAGATCTTTAAAGATAAGAATTCATTTGGATACTTTAAACTTCATGTTTGAAAAAAAAATTGTGGATTAATTCCTTCAGAGTCAGTAGGGCTATATCAGGAATTAATTGATTTATTTTTTTAGTGGTTTCAATATCAGAAACAAAAGATGTTTTGGGATGAAAGCTGGATTATAGACTTCACCTGCATCAGACAAGGTTAGTAACTTGTCATTTCGATACTATGATCAGTTTCTGTAATAATTTTGAGAAATAATCTCAATCGTAACTACATCTTCATGTTTTAAGGGTACTGCCAAAGGTGAACCAGTTTGTGAAAGACATATACAAAGTTTAATCCCTTTAACCTCAGTGATATGATCACTGATATTTTTGTCTATTGAAACTTTAGTTGTCAAAGTTATTTTAAATAGTTTCTCTCTTTTTTTAAGTTGATTTGTGAATTAAAAAACACAAGCCTATCCCAAAATAAACAGGTAACCTCTGGAGTTGGACAAAATAAATTACAGTTCGTTCAGAGGATGTACATTCTGTATAACTGGTCTCACTAAGCTGCCCTGGATTTGCACAAATATAATGAGGAATATAAAGAGATCTTAATTTCTCTCAGTGTATGCTATCTGTGACAGACTTGCTGCAAGAAGTGATTAATTGTGGAGTTGTTTTTTTTAATTTCACCTTCTAGTTATAAAATGTGATTTAGTTGGTTCTAATTAAACATGATAAGAATAAAATCAAATGTTATTATATGCTTTACTATGCTGTACTTAAAATAAGTATAGATTATTTACTCTACTGTTCATTGTTTTAGCATTTGAAAAGAAAGCAATGCCTAGACCCTCAGAAAGGATAAATCTGAAGTCTACTGAAGTTGATAGGTCTGTGCTTACAGATGCTCTCTCACTTTCTCTGTGAGGAATTGCTAAAAAGTTGTCTACTTTATCTCTGTTATGTCATTGTGTTGCTAGTAGAAGAGTCAAGACATTCTTGTGTTAATACATAGTAGAGATACTTTCAGCCTTGGACTTGAACCTTAATTTCTGTATAGTTTTTATATGATATCCTTATTGTAGTAAAGAACAGTAGTTTAGAAATTGAGTACATAAACCAAACTGAATTTCAGTCCAGATTTGTAAAAACAGAAGTGGAACACTCAAGAAGTATCTTTCAATATAGCAAAAAGGATCACGAGAAAATTTGCAGCTGTTAGTGAATTAGAAGAGGTCAGCCCAGGATGGGCATGGACCTGTTAGAGCAAGTCCAGAGGAGGGCCACGAAGATGATCAGAGGGCTGGAACACCTCCTATATGAGGACAGGCTGAGAGAATTGGGCTTGTTTAGCCTAGAGAAGAGGGAGCACTGGGGAGACCTTCTAGCAGCCTTCCAGTACTTAAAGGGGGCTACAGGAGAGATGGGGAAGACTCTTTATCCAGGAGTGTAGTGATAGGATGAGGGGTAGTGGCTTTAAGCTGAAAAGAGGGTAGATTTAGATTGGATGTTAGGAAGAAGTTTTTTCACTGTGAGGGTGGTGAGGCACTGGAACAGGTTGCCCAGGGTAGCTGTGGATGCCCCATCCCTGGAGGTGTTCAAGGCCAGTCTGGATGAGGCTTTGAGCAACCTGGTCTAGTGGAGGGTGTCCCTGCCTATAACAGGGAGCCTGGAACTTGATGATCTTTATGGTCCCTTCCAACCCAAACCATTCTATGATTCTCTAAACATCACAGAGGAGGAGAAACAATAGAAAGAGACTGAAGGAAATTAATCATATCATAGAATCACAGAATGGCCCAGGTTGAAAAGGACCATAGTGATCATCTAGTTTCAACCCCCCCACCACATGCAGGGCCGCCAACCACTAGACCAGGCTGCTCAGAGCCACATCCAGCCTGGCCTTGAATGCCTCCAGGGATGGAGCAACCACGACCTCCCTGGGCAACCTGTTCCAGTGTGCCACCACCCTTTGGGTGAAAAACTTTCTCCTAATCTCTAACCTAAAATTAGAAGAATGATCAAAAAATAACACGTTAAAATTTAATTTGAAAAACCCAGGATGAAAGACATAGTTTTCTCGAAGAAGAGCCTGTGAAACAACAATACTGTTTAAGACCTAGGAGTGTTAATTAACAACTTAGGAGTAATGAGGACTGATAATGACGATTTGGAAACAGATAGCATGTCTTCTCTAGACAGAGCTGTCCAGAGATACCCATAGTAGCCTGAAATGTAAAATTATCTAATGCGAAGCACATCAGCAGTGCTGCACCCAGAGTATGTATCCTGTACTGTAAAAAATTAGGTTTATTTTTTCAGTATAACTCATTTTTTGTTGCATTGCACTATATATATATATATATATAAATATATATTAAAATATATACGCACTCTTATTTTGAAAGATATCTCAGGGATCTCTAATAAATTTTTAGGTGGAATGCTGTAGAAAGACTTCACACATCAATGCAATTTTGAACTACATATGGATAATACTGTGGTGTGGGAACACGGCAGTCCTGATGCAATGTGAGATGACGAACTTCCTCAGCAGCACTTTATTGGATACTGATACCAGGGAGATCTGAAAGATTGCAGCAATGCTGAGACTAATTGTCTAAATCTGGTTTTTAATTGGAGATGTTGCAATTATATGTAATTCATTAAATTTGTTTTGAAATCCATTTGGCTACCTTGAGCTGCTCAGGAGAGAATAAAAAACGTGGTTTTTCTTTTTCATCTGACTGTATTGTTGGTCTTCTCTGACTTCACTCTGGTGTCAGAATCACTTCCCACATCCCTGTAATTTAGAGTCTTCTAGGAGCTCCAAATAGACTTGTTAAAGTATGGCACAGGGCTTGCTCTGTTTCTCTGGGTTCTGTCCTTGGCATTTAAGTAGCAACAAGGACTGCTAATCTTGCCAAAAGCAGAGAAATAAAATTTGCATCAAATCCTGAAGATTAGTGGGAAGGATTTCTGGTAATTAATCACCTCTGGAACTTTTTTACTTTTTATGCAGTAATCACATTCCAAGCAATGGTTTTCTGTCTTAAGTGTTAACAAGACCATCTGAGATGTAAAGATTTGGAGAATGCTCTATATTTTTCTGCCTCTGGAGTCTCTACCTTGCCAGTAATATGCATCTTCAGGTGCCTTTTCTGATCCCACATCCCGTTTAGATCACATAGTATGGACGGCAACAGAAAGCATGATGAGTGCTACCCCAGCACCCAATGACTCCAATGCCAGCTGTATCACTGCTCTGAGCTCCTGCACAGCAGCTGCTAACATGTCCAGGAAAAAGTACTTCACTCAGACTGGAAGATAGTAAGTCAATATATTACTTGTTTACTGTGGTACCTACTGTACTATAGTTCAACCTTGTTTCCTGGTTCTTGCCACTTTACTGTTGGTAGATAATGCAAAATATTGCATTTCTCTCATTAGGCTAAATCCAGGAAGTTAATATAATCTTCTGGCTTACATGACACATATTGGCTGTGGAATACCTTATATACCAGGCTTCTGTTTTGGTTGTCATTTCTTCTTTTCTCTTGAGGACTTGTTAAAAGGCTGTGGCTGCCTAATGTGTCTTGCATCTGTTAATGAATGGCCCTTACAGTTGAAACATGTTTGGAACTAAGGCTTTTATGCAACCCTTTTTCTAAAATGCAGGCAGAGCACAGCTAGGTTCTTCGTACTAAAGAGCGGCATCCTATATAGTAGCACATTAAAACTCTTGTCCTTAAACTAGCTGACGTAACTGAAGATACAGAGCATTTCACCTCTGGATCACATTACAAAGGTGCACATCATATAACTATATAGGCAAACAGTACAGCAATATCTTGCTATCCAGAAGGCAATTTTCCCCATAAAAATATAATTAGGGGGTAGAGGCAGAACCTGTGCAAAGATGGAAGTAATACCTACCATTTGAACACACAGGACAGGATTTGTGCTTTGCAGGGTAGAAGAGCTTAGGGTCATTGACTGGGGGAGCAACTGCCTTTTCAGCACAGATGACTGTTCTGAAAATCAAAGCCACTTCATTTATGAGACTGTGTCCAGCATAGACATTTTACAGTAAGCATTTTTGCTGCGTATTTCTGAATGATATTTTCATCATCATTGTCTTCCTCAGATGAATCAAGGTCAAACACATTCATCAAGGGTGAAAGATGTAAGAATGGGGCATTCAGTCACATTGGCAAAGCATCTACATCTGCTACACACCAGACCTACTACTCAGTTTCAGATTTACACCCATATATGGACATGCTTACATTCTCACCTCTAGAAATATGAAGCTGCTCACTGTAGAAAAGATATCCCATCAATTTTTGTAGTCTGTCTGGCTTATGAAGTTGGCCTAAAACACTGTGAATAGCATTTTGTTCTGTTTCAGCGATGGTAGAACAGTGGCCATAAAGAAAATAATGAAGAAGGCATTCACACTGTCCAAATCCATACGTAAAGAAGTAAAGCAAGTGAGGTAAGAAGAGAAATCTGAGAAGTGTATGTTGTTCCATTTTTACACTGGTTCTTTAGGGAGTACAATCTGTCCAAATGTGACTGTAAACTCGTATTCCTCTCTCTTTCAAACTTTGCTTTGACACCAGATCAAAATCACTTTATGCCTGTTTTACTTTTCTCTATATATTGTGAGGTAAGGCATTTGGTTTTTTTGCTGGTGTGATGTGATTTCTGTTGATTTTCACAGGGAACTTGACCATCCCAATCTCTGCAAATTCATTGGAGGTTGTATAGAAGTGCCAAATGTTGCCATTGTGACAGAATACTGCCCCAAAGGCAGCCTGAGTGATGTTCTGCTCAATGAAGACATTCCTTTGAACTGGGGCTTCAGGTAGAAAAAAAACTTCTGAAAAGCTAAATGACACAAACTGTGCTATAAGCTGTTTAGGACAAGATGCTAATTTTAGAGTAACTCCTTGGATATACAGACCTGCACTGTGATATGGAGAGAATGAAGAAGAAAGAAGGCAAATTCAAAAATACAGCCCAAATTGTTGTCTGGACTTTTGAGCAATTACCTATTTTGCACTGGTCATTCTAAGCCAATGACTTTTCAACCCACCTCTAGTTATACTGCAAAACTGTTTTTAAACCTTTTTTCCCATGTAACCTCATTTTTTTCACAAATATCTTGGGCATCCCAATTTAATTAAAAATCACTGCATCTCTGCTTATGAAGACATATTGGTGAAACGATCAGCATACCTACAGATGCTTTATCATATTTACCAATACAGAAAATTAGGTCACATTGTCAGTGAGACTTCTACAAAGGCAATGACATTTTTATTTGTGAATAATCTTCTTGGCATTCTCTTTCTACTTCTCCCTGATGTTTGCCTTCAGCAAAGAAAAACAGCATAAGGGAGGACACCCTCCAAAGAAAGTGAGAAATTTAATAAAAAAATAGTTTCTCTTGTAAACGTATGAAAGCACTCTCAAAGATACAAAAGTATTGGGAATTTCTAGAAGAAACTCAGCTGTCTTAGAAGAGGCTAAAGGCCTGTGGACCCTGACAACTGACTGGGAGCTAAGGGCTTTAAGCAACCCACCTTAAGTGTTTTGGAAAAATGAGCATGGGGACACAAATTGAAATCTATTGCAGTCATAGGGAGGCTTTCTGTCAACTTCAGTAGGCTTTGGAGCCACTCCTGAGTGAAGGTTTAGTGGAAATACTATAACTTGTTGGTTTTTGTCTTTCAGGTTTTCTTTTGCTACAGATATTGCGCAAGGAATGGCCTACCTTCACTACCACAAAATGTATCATGGACGGCTGAAGTCTAGTAACTGTGTGATCGATGACCGATGGGTTTGTAAAATTACAGGTAAATAGAACATAAGAACAGAAATTTCAAAACTGTCCAGCTAACCCACTAATGCATATAGATCTCATGTTCAACACTCCTCCCAAGCACCTCCATATTGACATTTCATATGGAATGCTGACTAAATCAGCCTTCATTAGAAGTGCCCTGCTCTGAAGCAAGTTTCTTGGTACATTATCATGTGAAGTCGTTTAACGTGTCACTGATGCACACATCAGATCCCACAAATGATGGAGCATATTAACACCAGCCTGAGCAGAAACTCTGTCTCATTCTCAGTTTTGATACAGAGAGAAAACCTGAGGCATGGACAGTGCTGTAAAGACACAGAGTAATGCTGACTGATTGGTAAACACAAGGTAGTTTCATGGAGGAAGGCAGCCTCACCTCAGGGATTTTCAGTCCTCTGCACAAAACTGAATTATGTTCCCCTAGAGACAGAGCTACAGGCCTGGTCTGCTCCTGGTACAAGAAGACAGCCTGTTGGGACAGCAAAACCACTGGACAGTCAAGTTTAGTTTGCAGCTGCCAAAGGGAATGAAACCGATGATCATCTCTTCTACTTCCTCTCCAAAGTAGTTATCACACTCTACAACCTGCAGCCATCTTAAAAATGGCAGCAACATATTTGTCTTTCAATGGTTCATCCTATGACCAAGGCCCCTCCACAGGGCCATGCCTGCTTCTCCAACTTATTACCCTGCTGCCTTCAGAACTGCCTAGAGCTTGTTCTGAAGAAAAGCATAAAGAAATTGAGATAGTTGGTTTACATCAACTTCATCTCTTTAGCACAGCTCCTGTGAATTAAGTGGAATCTCTGGGAAATTGTTCAGAAATCCGCTGGTAGCACTGCAGAGATTTAAAATATGCATGGTTTAACTCGATGTGATAATGTTAAAAAACCTTACAAATAACCAATGTGGAAGCTGTTTGAAAAACTCCAATGATCTCCAACATAAAGGATGAAGCTCTAGGACCATCTTAATTAGAGATCACTCCAGACAAAAACAGACATCTGCATCCTGCCTTCCCATGCACTCAGCAGACTGCTGTTTATATCAGAAAAAAAACTGAAGTCAGTTGTTTTTTTTCTCCTCTCCAGTGCTGTCACATGGTGAGAATCTCTTCTATGTTAGTCTAAAAGTGTAGCTGCAAAGATGTTTCACATTTATGCCACCTTTGTTCTGAAGCTAGTGGTGTGCAAGTAAAGCACGCCATCTTATTTTCAGTAGTTCTAGTCTGTCTAACTCGTAATTACTCTAGCAACCTGCCACCACAGATAAGGATCAGAGGACAAGTAGAACATTTTCATACTAACTCTTGCACTTATGTGAGCCTATTCTCTGAATATAATTTTATAAAATGATAAATTAATTCTGATTGGAAGGGGCCATGTCATTCAACTTCCCCGCTGTCCTGCAGTCTCACCCAAATATTTGGTTTCCAGGTCCTGTAGCTGCAATTGGTTTAGAAGGGAAAGACCACCAGACACATGCTAATTTTAGACTAAGATGTGTATTTCAAATAGGGAAAACTAACTCCTTTAGACTGGTTGTGTTACTGTCTACTACTGCACATTTCAGAGAAGTACCCACTGAATAGTTTGCTTCCTGTTCCTTCCATGTTAGATTATGGTTTGCAGTCATACAGAAAAGAAGATTCTCCTGAGGAATCAAGCTCATACCAGCAGCATTTGATACAGATTTACACAGCTCCTGAAATCCGTT
This sequence comes from Syrrhaptes paradoxus, assembly GCA_013400615.1. NCBI lineage: Eukaryota > Metazoa > Chordata > Aves > Pterocliformes > Pteroclidae > Syrrhaptes > Syrrhaptes paradoxus. Next base: position 97,979 of record VZTO01024202.1, read on the forward strand.
CGCTTTCAGACTTTGAACCCAATTCTATGACAGATGTCTTCAGGTAGTTAACTTTTCCTATTTCTCACACCTAATAATCTCATCTCAAATTAAGTATTCTTTAATTATAATTCAGCTCAGTGTAATTCTGTCACCCCAGGTATATGTTTGATTGTGTTTTTAAAAAGATTGATCCTGGAATACAGAACAGCATAGATATCATAAGATCTTATCTTTCAAGGTAGATAACCAAATATTGAATTCATTGACATTATATAAATGTAGAGTTGGTCTAATGATTTATAAGAAGTTACTCTGGACCGGTAGATAAAAAAAGGTAGAAAGATCTGCCATTATCTAGAAAACCTTTTTTTGTTTCTTATAAAAAAGTAGATTGTTTTAAACAATGGCAGTACCTTAAAAGGTAATAGCATCAATTTTCGAGGATGTCATAAGAGACATATGCATCCCATAATTCTATAATTAGTGTCAGTATGTTATTTTGTTGCACGCACACAGTGATAATATTTGGTTTGCAGAGAAAAAATAGGGGTAGGAAAAAATAGAATAGGGTTAGGTTTTTCTGTTCAAAAACCTTTACTGGAGATCACTTTGCAACGTCTTATTTGGATATCAGGTTTAGCCTTGCCAGTGACAGATAGCTTCTGTCCAACCACTTTTCAGATAATTGGGATTACAATTGTATTTTCAGAGAATTATAAACCAATAGAAAAGTAATTGAACTTGTTTTTTTAAAAAATTACTTATATTTCTTGGTTCTTGCATGAATTTTATGTATGAAGTATGAAAATCACTGTGTTCTTGGTGTATTCTATTTCATAACAATAATGCTTCCTCTGTCTGGTTATTTCCAGTAGTTTGCTGAGAACATTTGATAGGGGAAAATGCAGAATGGTACTACAAGATGTTTTGTGGCCCTTTTCTCTTACTTTTTCTTGCCATGTTTCCAGCCCAGCAGAAGCTTTCTATTTCCTGGTGACTTTCATAGCCAGCAGAACATAAAGAACTAGAATTTAATTAGAGATTGAAATGCTGATAATGCAACACAGTTGAGCAGAAGCAGGAATGGTTATCGGCTCTGTTTATTAACAATATTTACCAAAGAGTAGCTATTACTGCCTTTTATCAAAAGCTCTGCGTTTTACTTCAGCCTTCACTAGGCCACAACAAATGCTTACTGTCTCAAGTGCTTGCTGCAGGGCTTTTATTGAAAAATTAGTTGCAGAAACAGAGAATGTTGTTTTAAGTCTTTTTTCCAATTAGAATTCATTAAAAATTACATGGACTGAAGACATGATTTTATATATAAGATGTGCTGGATTAATGCACATTATTCCCTTGTAAAGAAATGTATGCATATACAATGTGCTAGAACATCATTAATTGTAATCCATTCTATCAGACTATGTAAGCAGGAATTTGAGGTCTCAATAGTATTTATATCTATAGGCTTAAATTTGCTTCAAAATTCCCTTAGAATTTGCTTCAAAATAGCTTAGCTAAAGGCAGTTTGTCACTGTGTTGATATTTCTGGGTATTGTCATTTGTCCTCGTGGTGGATTAACCCTGGCCGGATGCCAGATGTCCACCAGACTGCTCTTTCACTCTCCTCCTCAGCAAGACAAGGAGAGGAAGAAAATAAGATGGAGAAATGCCTCGTGTGTCAAGAGAAAGGCAGTTTAATAATGCAAAAGTCAAGGCTGCACGTGGAAGCAAAGGAAAGCAAAAGACTTTATCTCTACTTCCCATCAGCAAGCAATGTCCAACTGCTTCCTGGGACCTAGGGCTTCAGTATGTGTGGTGGTTGCTCCAGGAGGCATATGAACAAATTCCCCTCTCCTCCTTCTTTCTATTAGATTTTATTTCTGAGCAGACATCAAATGGTATGGAATATTCCTTTGGTNTGTGCTCCAACTAAGCAGTAATTTTAGAATTGTCTTATGCATTGCAGTTTATCATTGCCTCACAGCCAAAATGCATTCCAGAAAATGTTTCCTTTGCCCCTGTTCAGGTTACATATCCTTACTTGACTTTGCAGGCAACCTGGCCTCCTGAAGCCATTTCTTGACAAGGACTCCCCTTAAAATAGTGCTAAGAGTTGATCAGCTTATATCATAGATGACTACAATGAACTGTCGACAGATTAAATGAAAGCTTGCTGAATCTATCTTTCTGTCTGTCCCTGAGTCTGCAAAATCCAGGTCTTCTTTTGTTGTACTGCAGTTAATCCTTTCTTGGTAAAAAAAAAAGAAAAAAACAGTAAGATATGAGATCAGAAAAGGGAGAAGAGCAATGTACAGTCAGGGGAGAAAGACAGAGCTAAACTCTGTAGCATTGAAAGGGTTGTATTTTAACTAAGCTATTCTTTAGAACCTGCATTTTAACAGTTTTTGTTTGATGATATGAGGAGGTGCTAATCCTTCCTGATACATGTATGTGGGCTTGCTGGCCAGGGAGCAGTGTCCCAAACTTGTAATCCTCAGCTTTTATCTGTGCAAAAATTCCATTAATATTCCTGAAGGTATGGCCCAAATATTAAATGAGTAGAAACTACAGGAGTGGGACTTGTAATTTTGTTTGCTCTTACAGATTAATCATTTGCTTTTAAAGTTCACCAGGGAATGTGTTGGTCCGATGGGAAAGCTAAAATGGAAATGAGAAGAGGAGCATGAAAGCAGTTCCTGTTTGAGCTGAAGAGGCTGTTTCCAGTCACAGTTTCTCCTAGATTAGCTCCTCTTGATTTGTAATAGTTATATGAATTTCACTGCCAGCTATGTTAGGACTTTTTTGAGCAGTGCTGCTGAAGCTGAATGAAAGCAATACTGCGTTATTTGAGTTACCATTATCTAATTACTCTCCTTGAAAATAGTTTCGGCTTTGCTGTCTCACCAGGATTGCTATTCCTTTCTACTACCAAATCACCCCAAAATTAGCATAAAAATCTCATCAGATTAATTTTGACATTATTCAGCATGGTTTATATGCATTATTTTATTTGCCAGTGATGATCCATGAGTGGACTGAGAGATAGATAGACATACCCCATTATACAGCTAGAAGGCCTTACAGGACAGAAAAACCATTAGCAATACAACAGATTTCAAAACAATATCCTCCATAAAAATAAATGTTAGCAAGTGGAAATGTGTGTGAAGATCTAACTATTACACAGTTTCAATACATAAAGAGGCAAGAGCATCTTTATCAGGATTGCTGTCTGGAACAGGTTCTGGCTTCTTACAGGTCACTGTTCTAAAAGACCTTTAGTGAGTACAATAAGGAGTCTGAACACCCAATTGTTACCCTATTTTTTACATTCTTCACCCTTGATGAATATGTTTGACCTTGGTTCATCTGAAGAAGATGATGATGATTCCTTCAGAAAGAAAGAGCAAAAATGCTTACTGTAAAAGATCTACCGTGGACACATTGGCTCATCATTGGCTTCATGGAGATTTTCCAGAACATTGATCTGTGCTGAAAAGAAGCCACTTCTCCAGCTGATGATCCTGATGAAGCTGCTCCTGCCCCTTGATTACAGCAGAAACTTGTCTGGTATGTTTAATTGGCAGGTATCATGTAAGCCCCTGCACATATCCCCTCTGGATTCCATTAATTCTTCCAGAGAAAATTGCTTTGCTGTCCATCAAACTCAAATGCTTCATCTCTGAGACTGATAACTGTGAGAGGAAACTGCTAGGAAATGATCAGTGACAGATCTCTGAAAACAGAACAGTAACGGATAGCAGCACTGTTGCCATCCTCCCTTTCGGGATACTGGGATTTCAGAAATAAAATGGTGAACAATAAGAAATCATGGAAAGAAGAATTCACGGACTCCATTAACTGTTATTCATTAAGATTCTGGTTTGCTTTTATTCTGCAGTTATGCCACCATTTTAATAGAAATTGCCACAAGAAGTGACCCTATGCCAGTAAGTCATTACTTACTTATGCCAGTAAGTAAAGATGAACTTTGAAGTTTGCATGACAACTGTGTTTCTGTTTTTTTTCTGAAGATGCAAACCAAACTATGAGTAACTGCACATTTAATTTCTTTTCTAAGCATGCATTTTCCTCTTCATTTTGTGAGTGCAACTCCAATGGAACATGTAATCAAGGCTTCCTCATGCATCTACCAGTCTTCTCTTCAGGACTTTGAAGAAGAGTGCATGACAAAAAAACATAGCTCCAAAATTGCCTTTTGGTGAGCTCTGAGAGGCTTAACGGCAGGCGGGTAGAGGCAGGAGGTGTGCCATAACATCTTCCTTTCTCTTCTCCTGTTTCTTCCCTTTTCTGCCATGCACAGGCCCTTTTAGTGGAGTCTTGAAGTAGTAAGAATATGGTAGAAGAGCAAATGAGCTGCTCTCCATAAGGAAAACGCCTTTTTTGCATGTCTTGTGATCAGTGCTGAACGGCAAAGTGCACCTTGAAATTGAAACCAGATATTCTGGATATGTAACCATATTCTGTCTGACATAACATGCTTAACAAGAATTCTAACAATGAAGACCTGAAACTGTCATTCATCCATTTCTGACAGTTTGTGATAATACATTGATAAAGGCCTTGTGGTTTCTCAGAAGTTTCTCAGTATCTTGCCAGATATTAATTTGTTTCAAAAGTTGTTTACCTTGTGTAAACACTGAGATTTAAGTCTTTCAGCCATGAAAAAGCTTTTAGACAAGGACAGACTATGGNTCTGGAAGCGATAGGGAAGACATCATAAAAGTAATGATGATCACAGTAATATATTTCCAGTGGGGAGTATGAAAAGCACACCACTTGTTTCAACATTGTTTAATCCCTTTTTCTCTAGAAAGGTGATGTGCATTCAGCTGAATATTCTTGCTGTCCATCTTTGGCAGAGTCAATTTCAGGAAGGGCTGAGAATTCTTGCCCATGTTCCTCAGATTATATAGAGGTAAGTAAGATACAATATTGTGTACAAAAATTATTTATTGAAGTGAATTTAAGACATGTCACACAAGTTTTATGGCAATATTATCTTTGATGAATGCAAACAACCCAGAAGTCAAGAAGCAGATTTCAAACAAGGAACAATGAAATGCTTTAATATCCTTAATAAAAAAAACAGTCATTCTGACAAATTGGAAGTTTCAATTGTCCCCTCAAATTGTCAGTGTAATAAACTATGTTTTTAATATTCAGTCACTGATTTTTGGGCATTTTCATTTTATTACAAAGTGTTGAGTTCCATACATATTTTATATTAGCAATGTCTATTTAGCTTACTGGAGAAGGACTTTCAAACAGTAAAGTATGTGTCTCAGGCAAAGTATGAGTTTGCTTTTATTCTCATGCAAAAGAGCTGTATATTCAGTTGTCTCAAAATGCCTAGTAAAACAAACTACACCCTCTTCTAGTTCAATTCAATCAGAACAAGGATATGTCATACTTGTTTCATCTCAAGAGCTATATAATTCACCTTCAGTGGTTTGTAGCAACCTGAATGTAACAAACTTTTCACAAACAGCACTGGATTTTAGAAGGGACATTTTTAAGAAGCCATTGATTTTTTAACCTTTTGTGAATTTTATGTACAGGTAAGTTCTCTGAAAACTGTATGTGATTCCAACAGTGTAACACTGTCTGCAAGCACAAGACAAGAGCTTAAGAAGTGTTTGGCAGAAGGAACATGAGCATCTAATTCATGATTTCCCACAGCAGCATTTTCATGAAGTAGCANTTAATCTCATACCCTTTTGTTTGATCAGAAAATCTGCAGTCATTCATTAACTTCAGGTGGGCTGATTGTAGCTGCAGTTCTGCTTGGGACCCAGCTTTCCTTCCTATTCCATTTCTGAGAGTTTTTCTTAACTTTGTCCACTTCTTTGGGGCTGAACACTTTCATTTCTTCAGTCAATTGTTTGGTTTTTAATGCACTCAACCCTTTTCAATGTGTTGGTGGCAGTCTTACAGTACTGGGGCTATACAATCCCTGCATGCCACAAACAGCATGTTTACAGATGCATTTTGAGCAGGGCATCTTAAGCACAGCAGCAGTGAAAACAGAGTCCTGCCTCCACAGCCTGTTGTCTCTCACAGGGCAAGGATACAAAAAGCATAGCATAGCATAGCAGGCTAGTTTATGAAACAGCATTGTGAGCTTTTGATAAAGGACTGAGACTTAGATACCTTCAGTTTGGGTAATATATTTTAATTGATGTCTGCAGCTTGGTCTCTACAATGGATTTAACCCATAATGTTTAAACGGACAATATGGGATTGGCTTCTGCCCTATTACGTGTAAGCGACAATCTCAAATCCAGGATCATAAATTTACCTAGGGAGAAATCTGATCTCTGAATTTTGTAAAAATAAATTAGCTATCTCAGATATGAGCCTTTGATTATCTGAATGTTTTCAAAGCAGAATCATTCAAATGCTTAAATACTATCCAACTATGAATCTGTTTCAGTAAAAGGATTATTTTATGTAATTCTCTATGTTATTTAGATGGAGAAATATAGCAAACATCNAATTGGAAGTTTCAATTGTCCCCTCAAATTGTCAGTGTAATAAACTATGTTTTTAATATTCAGTCACTGATTTTTGGGCATTTTCATTTTATTACAAAGTGTTGAGTTCCATACATATTTTATATTAGCAATGTCTATTTAGCTTACTGGAGAAGGACTTTCAAACAGTAAAGTATGTGTCTCAGGCAAAGTATGAGTTTGCTTTTATTCTCATGCAAAAGAGCTGTATATTCAGTTGTCTCAAAATGCCTAGTAAAACAAACTACACCCTCTTCTAGTTCAATTCAATCAGAACAAGGATATGTCATACTTGTTTCATCTCAAGAGCTATATAATTCACCTTCAGTGGTTTGTAGCAACCTGAATGTAACAAACTTTTCACAAACAGCACTGGATTTTAGAAGGGACATTTTTAAGAAGCCATTGATTTTTTAACCTTTTGTGAATTTTATGTACAGGTAAGTTCTCTGAAAACTGTNTGCTTGAACTAAAATTTATGGGTCATCTGAAAAATCTGTACTTGTAATCAGTGAGATTTACTGTGAAATCTCACATTACAGCAGAATGGATTTTTATCCTAAAGGGTGTTTTCACCTTCAGAATATTTCATATATACAAGAATCCCTTTTTTACCTTTAAACAAACTTGTTATTTTTATTATGTACTTTTATCCATGCTAAAAGAGTAACAAACCTCTACTTTCTACAACAGGTATGTTGCCGAAGCAAGTAGCAGATGATCTCAGGCAGGGAAAACATGCACAAGCTCAAAGTTATTTAAGTGCCACCATCTTTTTCAGGTAAACAAAAATTAAAGCTAGGATTGGAACTGACTCCTACTGAAGAAACTTCTAGGCNAAAAAATAATCCATCTCAAAGGCCTACATTTGAACAAGTCAAGAAAATGTTGTACAAGATGAATCCTGATAAAGTTAGCCCTGTTGACATGATGATGACTCTGGTAAATTTAGGTTTTTAATCCAATCCAAGTCAATCTGCTCACTTGCAATAACTTTCACCTCTATCCTTCATGTTTGTTTTTTAATCTCATACCCTTTTGTTTGATCAGAAAATCTGCAGTCATTCATTAACTTCAGGTGGGCTGATTGTAGCTGCAGTTCTGCTTGGGACCCAGCTTTCCTTCCTATTCCATTTCTGAGAGTTTTTCTTAACTTTGTCCACTTCTTTGGGGCTGAACACTTTCGTTTCTTCAGTCAATTGTTTGGTTTTTAATGCACTCAACCCTTTTCAATGTGTTGGTGGCAGTCTTACAGTACTGGGGCTATACAATCCCTGCATGCCACAAACAGCATGTTTACAGATGCATTTTGAGCAGGGCATCTTAAGCACAGCAGCAGTGAAAACAGAGTCCTGCCTCCACAGCCTGTTGTCTCTCACAGGGCAAGGATACAAAAAGCATAGCATAGCATAGCAGGCTAGTTTATGAAACAGCATTGTGAGCTTTTGATAAAGGACTGAGACTTAGATACCTTCAGTTTGGGTAATATATTTTAATTGATGTCTGCAGCTTGGTCTCTACAATGGATTTAACCCATAATGTTTAAACGGACAATATGGGATTGGCTTCTGCCCTATTACGTGTAAGC
>VZTO01024202.1:109331-150871 GCA_013400615.1 Syrrhaptes paradoxus
TCCTTAGAGTCTGCATGGATTTACAGTCTCTGACTTATTATGTGTGCATTAAGCAACATATAAACTGCATGTGTTCACTTGTCATAAATGGACAGATATTAAGTTCCCTTTTTTCATTTGCACATAATCCAAAATTGAACACTACTTAGGCTGTTGTAGGTTAAATTCTAGCTGTAAAAAATGCTTTACTGCATTGGTAAGCAGACTTAGGTCAGTCAGTCCTTTTAAATGGAAGGAGTCTGTTTTCAGTTTAAGAAAATGTTTGAAGACAAAACTATTCTGTAAGATCCTTAGCAAAATAAATACTGAAAAAAGTAAGGTTGAGGTAGTTGCACTGAGAAATTATTACTGTGTGTTTAGGTTTACCAGTATGCAATGGTTAAGACAGTGAATGAGTGTGTTCTTTTTGTTGTGTGTTAACAGTGACATTGTTGGCTTCACTCAGCTGTCCAGCAGCAGCACACCTTACCAAGTGGTTGATCTCTTGAACAAGCTTTATACCACTTTTGATGAAATCATAGATAACTATGACGTCTATAAGGTGGAGACAATAGGAGATGCCTGTAAGTTCCTTGAGCTGTAGACAATGATGGGGCAAAAGTATTTAATAAGGACAGAGGCTGATTTGATGACAAGGAAACACAGATGAAGTAGATTTTGAAAGGTTATTACTACTGGGAAGAGCACACAAAATGATTAGGGGAAAAGTCCTAGCAGAGCCCTAACAAACTTAAGGAACATTTTCCTGCATAGCTTCCATCGTTTCTACAATCTATGAATGTTGTGGATGGGACAAACGAGTAAACTATTGCTGCTGTTTATTTGGTTCCTCTGACTTGTGACATCTGACTTTTAATGTTGGCAACAGATTAATCACAGTTGGGACCTTCTGTTTCACAGGACCGCAACTGAAAATATTACCTTCTACATGGGAGCATAGATGCCATTCCATAAGCTTTATTATCTGTGTTTTTTGCAAAGACCATGACAACCTAATACACTTACAGGGGCTTGGCTGTCTCTTCTTCTTGGATTTTTAGGAAAATGGCTTTCTATTTGCTACCATGGGAATCTGATGGGGATTGATTACCATTAAAACTGAGTTCCATCAAAAACCTAGCAGAATCTAGCAGGATTTTTGGATGGGACAGACAGGAAATTCTATAAGAGATGTGTGAAAAAACCCACTCTTTTTCTGTGGCATGGTTAAGCACATTCTGGAGCATAACAATCCTGAAAAAATGCACCCAAGGGATCCTGAAGAAACCTGTCTCTTGTCCTACACAATAGAAGTCAATGCAGGAAGCATAGGACAATGCCTAGTGAGAATCATTGTCTCTATAATATCTACCCCAAGACAAAAGGTATTGAACAGCCACTTTCCTACTGCCTGTGCTACTTCAAGCATCCTCAGTGGAAGGAGGGAGGAAGAAAGGGTAGGAGGGAATAAATCTTTTGGAAAAATAAGTAGGAAATCCAAAATTTTTTAGAGCTGAGGTAATTATACACATGAGCTGTTGCCCTGTCCTTTATGTGTTTCTGGGTTTCTCTGATCAGCAGGCACAACTGTGCAGCAGGATATGAACAAATAGGGCTTGTGTTTCATGTGGGGTTGTTGTGACCCAAGTGCAGGACCTGGAACTTGGCCTTGTTGAACCTTATACAGTTGGCCTTGATCCACTGATCCAGCCTGTGCAGATCCCTCTGTAGAACCTCAGGCAGAACAACACTCCTGCCCAACTTGGGGACATCTGCAAACTTACTGAGGGTGCATTTGATCCCCTCGTCCAGATTATTCATAAAGATATTAAACAGAATTGGCCTCACTACTGAGCCCTGGCGAATACCACTTGTGACCAGCCACCAGCTGGGTTTAATTCTATTCACCACAACTCTTTGGGCACAGCTATACAGACAGTGCTTAAACACGTGATTTAGTGGGTCTTGGCAGTGTTAGATTTACAGTTGGACTTGATGATCTTAAAGGTCTCTTCCCAACCTAAAAGATTCTATGATTCTATTTTTTTTCTAACTTAAGCAGCATCCTTTGGTAAATCTGTGTGTAATGCCAAAGGTTAACACAGTTGTATTGTGTGTTAAGATATGGTGGTGTCGGGAGTACCCAAAGAGAATGGGATCCATCATGCCGGTGAGATCGCAAGCATGGCTTTAGACCTCCTGGACACCTGCAAGACTTTTACGATCCCACACATGCCAAACACTCTCCTAAAGATAAGAGCAGGAATCCATTCAGGTATGTTGAGAGGGCTGCAAAAGAGTCTTCCTCTGGTTTAACTAATGTTTCTGTAGTGGCATTTCATCTCCATTAAAAATGAAGTTAATTTCTTGACATGGGATGGAACACCTCACAGAGGTCATCCCAACAGAATAAATTATTTGATACCTGGAATATTGGGAACACAAGGAGGAATATAACATTGGAAACACCACATAGGTCCAGTGCCTTTGCTGATGTGAGTGAGGACTATCATTCTGCATCTGTTAGTCATCCTTTACAGCTATTTTCTTCTCAAAACAGTGAGTTGCTTCTTCACTCTCAGACTCCCAGCTCCCTGATCTAAGCTGATGTGTGACTGCAACTCCTTCTTGATAGACAGCCAGAATTGGACATGTGCTGTGCAGCCCAGCATCTGCGAATTAAGCAGCTTAGATTGTCTCAGCAAGAGATCACATCTTCTATATTTTAAATCCCCTTGGGCTGACATAAAGGAATCAAAACGCTCATTTTCTGTCTTCAGCTGGAGCAGGTTACTTCCTGTTCCTGCTTTTCGATGTGACTAGTGAGAGTTGTGTGCACAACTCCTGTTGGCAGCATTCCTATCCCACTGCCCCTCAAAATACTCTGCTGTGGTGTTGAAACTTGATTCTGCAGGTTCCTTAATTCATACACACTACCTCCATCCCATTATCACTCCCCCACCATTCTCTTTTGAAGCACTTCGGCAGTTCTATCGATGGTTCTGCAAGTCATCTGTAAATCAGATGTATAACCCATACAAGATGATACTGACACTCGGTCTTTACCTCATATTTCATTCATTAACAAGATAATGTAGGAAGCAGCCATGAGACTGTATGACTCATTATGTGCCATACATGTAATTTAAAACCATAACATATCTTGTTTTCTTTAACAGGAGCAGTTGTAGCTGGAGTTATTGGGACCAAAATGCCACGGTATTGTTTATTTGGAGATACTGTGAACACAGCTTCCAGAATGGAATCTACCAGTGAAGGTAACAAGGAACAAATTGCAGATGTGGTTTTGACCACCTCTTAATGAGTTCTGAAAAAATATTGCGCTAAGTTTTGAGTCCTGTCCTGTTTAAATGACTGCAAATCCTGTAAGGAGGATCATGATTTCTGGGTCCAATCTGCCTATGGGCAAATTATGCTAGTGATAACCTTTGTAACAAAATCCCCTAATTCCCCAAGTTTCAGAGAGGAATTTTCTTGGCTTTAAAGTTCTCTACAATGAAAAAGGGTAAGAATCAGATAAAATGAGAAGTAGGTGGATATGTTCACTGTTTCTGTTCCTTCCTGGTACCCAGATTAATCTATAGTAAAAATATTTTCATGACTCCTCTTTTACACTGATAATTTATTCTAATGGAGAACACAAGAGATGGTAGGACACCATGGAAGCTGTGATTCTCTTTAACCAGTTAAAATAACACTTATCTACTGGAAAGAATATTTCAGAGATACAGATCTGGATATGTTGAAACATGTATTTCCTGGTCTACAGGGAGTGTTTTGAGACTTTCAATAAAAAGCTTTTAAACAACAACAACAAAAGTGGATATTACAAAACCATCCTTTTCTGATATAAGAAAAATCAGTAACACAATCTTAGCCAGTCCTACTATCATCTGGGATCTTTTTCAAACAAAGCAGTATAATGTGGTACTCTGTGCTACAGAATGTTAAAGACAAAAAAAAGCCTAGGGTTTTTTGGCAATTTTCCAAATTTTGGCATGATTTTGCTTTCTCATGAGAGTAGTATTCTGAAATTGTTCTATCTGTCCTCCTCCTTGCTCCTTCCTCTGTCATTTGCAACAGACAAGACAGCTAAGGCTTACGTGAAGTTAAATTCTCAACTAAGGGAAAATATAATTCTTAAAAAAAAATAGTGGAATTATGGTAATATTGTCTCTTCACCCTATTTTGCTTACACATTTGGAGGCAGAGCAAGGATGACAGTTGCTTTTATGTTTAGACTTTGCTGAAAACTGTATGTGCAAAGAAAGCACTGGATCTTTATTGAATAGGAGGTAGAACTATATATGGTTTTCTTTACATAATGAAAAGGGTGCTTGACAGTAATTCCAGCCAGGCAGCTATGAAGAGTAGACAAATAATATTCGAAGCAGGATGTGAAGAGTAGTGTTTGTTGACAGCCACATATTTGTCCTGAGATGCTCTTACAAAGAGGCCAAGATACTGGAGCTTGTGTGCGAACATTTCAAATAACAGAGGAATGACAGCAAAGACATGAAAAAAAGCAAGGGGGGGTTTATTAATGAGCCTTGAAGTCTTTGGCACACAGAGAAGGGTAAGTCTGTCTTAGATGTTTAAATTGTTACAATAATATGACAATTGCCTCTCTTTTCAGCTCTTAAAATACAGTGCAGTTCAAGTGCATACCAGCTGTTGGAGCAGATTGGAGAGTATGTGTTAGTATGCCGTGGGCATTTACAAGTCAAGGTGTGTATGCAACATTTGCACTCAGCTTTTCAGAGAGGGGAGTGTGAAAGTACTCGAGTCCCCAAATTTTAACCCATGCAATCCTCTATGTCTCAAAGTCCTTGGCTTAGACTATTTCCTGTCCTTGAAAGAGAGCAGGCTCAAGTTTTAAATCAGGACCAATTCCATGGGCTTTTTCATGGGACAACCCTGACAATTTAGAGATTAAAGACTTTTAGCCAAACTTGGAAGTACTGCATGGTATATCCCTTTGTCATGACTGCTTGAAATTTAAAAAAATCATTCACAGGCATCATAAATCATCATAAGAGGACTAACATACTTCTGGACCCAGTTTTGGTTGGGAAGAAGATGGGAAAGAATTTTTTTAATCAATCGTGCTGCCACTATTTTTTAAAGAAAAGTTTGTGGCTTAGTTTTTCTGTATGTAAAAGGTCTGACAGGTGAATCAGTATCATTTTGGGACCTTTAAGTTGTAATAAGAAGAATATTACACGAATGATGGATAGTGTTATAACCCCTTGACTCATTTTCTTCCTTAGGGCAAAGGAGACATGATAACATACTGGCTTGAAGGTAAAAAAGCCTCTGCCACACAGAAGGTGGTCACCAGCACTTCTGAGACTCTTCAAGGCCCAAACAGAACTTCGTTTAGTTTGATACCAGGTGTCCTTCACAGTGATCCTCTTTGAAGTCCTGCTTACTAGCCCCGTACTAACTCCAGCATCCATCGTGCTCTCAGTCTGTTAGATTATCCTGCTGAATTAGAAAGTAAGAAAAGAGATAGTATGCCCCTTTGTCCTTGTGGACATATTAGCTCAGACTTTATTCACAAGTATTTTTCTCCCACCAGTGGCAGGAAAAATACAAAAAAGCAAAAACTCATCTTGAAGAATGAGACATAAAATTGGCCCACCAGCTCCTAGGGAAGAAGACAGTTCCCACTGTTACTTGTTGATTTGGTTTTGCTGGGTAAATCCCTGCCAGCAGCCTCCATCACTTTAAAACCAGGTGGCTGGACATCCCAGCCTATAAGCTGCTCCCACAGGAAAGGAGGAGACAGTGTGTTGCTGCTATTTAGTGGTATGATAAACCTTGTGGGTGTGATTGTTTTTGTGCTGTGAAAGGGAAAAATGAGATGTGTATTGTGTTAGAAAGCAAGACTTATTGAAAGAGCATGATGAAGCAGTGCAATCATAGTGGGTACACACTGAAATGAGAATTTATGTTCCTCCTTCCATTTCATCTCCATTGCCTGGAGCATAGAAAGAAGAATTAAGAATGAAATCCAGAGTATTTCACAGAATCAACTCTTAGTGATGCCTGCTATCTTGGTCCAAAGATCTGAAAATCTTGGGAGAGAAATGAAAGACATAGCATATTATTAAACAGAAGAGAGTCCATTACAGCTGCTTTTGTCTTTGATAGCTCTGGGATTTCCCTGAAAAACTGCTCTTCACATTAGCTTATATTATGGAGGTGCTTTGACTGAAGTGGCTGTGAACCTACTATTGCTGGCTAGCTGTCTGACTGTGAAATCAGGCAGCCTTGTGAGTCACTGTATAATTTAGGACACAGTTTAGAAAAGGTCATTCCTGAGCAAGAATTTCCTGTAAAGAGAGATCCGTAACTGCACGTGGAGTCATCTGTTGAGTCATTTTTCACTGTGAGGATGGTGAGACACTGGAACAGGTTGCCCAGGGAGGCTGTGGGTGCCCCATCCCTGGAGGTGTTCAAGGCCAGGCTGGATGAGGCTTTGAGCAACCTGGTCTAGTGGAGGGTGTCCCTGCCCATGGCAGGGGGGTTGGAAGTAGACGATCTTTAAGGTCATTTCCAACTCAAACCATTCTGTGATTCTGTGAGCATGGTTCTGTAAGCATTGCTGGTGTTGACTTTCTTTAAAGACAAAGCATATGCACAGTGGACCCTGTTTATACTTTTTTAGGGTTTTATTTATGGCAATAAATTACCTTTCAGGGTTAACCTATTTTGAAGAGTTTAGCCAGTTCCAGTTGAACAGGTTAACAAACAGACAAACAGAATTAGATATGTGAAACAGAGAAAGGAAGGGTGCCAACAGTCACAGCACTGGGCTGGCTAAAGGAGGTGAAAAGGAAGGGCTATGAGTGACACAGCACCATTTACTCCTCCTTATTCGGCTCCCTTACCCTCCAGTCTGTCACCAGTCCCAGGTAGAAGTACAAAAACACACATGGAGATGCAATTTTTCTGGTATAAATTTGTGTAGCTTAAACAAGCAACTGACTGGTTTTCCGTGTTCCCATGTAGCTAACATACTTTTCACGCTGAATATGTGCTGTGTGATAGTAACAGGAGAGTCAAGCTACAGTCCTAGAGCTTCTGTGGGAAGTAAATACAGTTGGTAATGTTAAGATTTTTCAGACATGTCTAATAGTGGTAGAAAGCTAAATCCTTCTGAATTATGGAAGACTTGTTTGAATACACAGAAAAATATAGAACATTCTGAGTGAAATTCTGTCTCAGAAGACTGTGGGAATAGTGCCACTTGGATGGGACCTAATTTCAGCATACACATAGCTGATCTTGTCACATGCAATCCCAACAGAGTCCAGCCAAATTTTTAAAAATTAAGATTTTTAATTGGTTTCACATTTTTTCATAAACTGAAAAGATTTCTTTCTCTATTTTTGGATTTCATATTAGTACATGGTACAGTACAGCTACCTTATTATCTTATTATTATTATCTATCTTATTATCTACCTTATTTGTCTTAGCTAAATAAACCTTTCAGTTATCCAGAGCCCAGAGATGTCCTTTAATAGAACTATTTCCTTTATCCAAATGCTACCAGATATTGTGAAACTCTCTATTATGGGGCTGCATGATATGTAATATATTTACATTATTCTTTTAACAAGTTAGCATTTTTTACATTTTTATTAGAAAGGTGCATATCATAGGGTTTTTTATGAAATGTGAATGTGAAAGCATGTGCTTTGTTATATGTTCATCTGTAGCAGTACTTCGGTTTCAACTCTTTTGCTTTATTTTAGTATTTTTAGAATTAAAAGCTTTAAAATTAATGTCTTCAGAGTTTAAAGTCTTTTAAATAGAAATTAGTGATGACAGCCTTCACCACTGACATGTCCTTGGGTAGTATTCAAATTCTGCTGAAGATAGGAAAGAGGCTCTTACTGTCTTCAAGAGGCTTAGAGTCTGGTGGTTATCTCCAAAAGAGGTACACCTTGAAGAACACCAGTGTCAGCCTGCCTCTGTGTCTTGTTATCTCCTGATCCTCTCCTTGAATTAAGCATCTCCAGAATGAGAACTAGATTATTTTCTAAGGACTGTTGAACATGTGGTATCTCTCCTGAGACTTCAAGCAGTAGTCCTTATTAATCTCAGCTTGTCTAATGACTGTGATATGACCATTCTTTCTCTAGAAGATGGAAGTACAGGGTAATGAATGTTACAGCTGCAAACTGATGTGTCCTCAGTCAACTGGCAACTATTTATCTTGGGCATTTTGACAGATGTAGTCAATGGCTACAGCCATATTTCATTGTCAACTACCAAAGCAATAGGCAGGTTTCAGGAACATGAGTTCTATGTGGTGACACAGAGTTTTCCTAAGAGTTAGATGCAATGGAGTGATCGTTTGATATTGTATGATACAGCAAATTCAGCAAAAGTGGTTGCAGCATAAAGCTTGTGAGATGTGCCGTACTTTTACCTCCTGGGGATGGCATAGCCGCAGAGATCATATTTTTCTGTATTGTTGTGACCACACATATGTATGCATAAATATATATATATATAATATATATATAATTATATATTCATATATATATATCACACATGTCTGGCTATAAATGCAACTGTATTGCGAGAGGTTAGTGCAAATCAACACCCAGTAGAAGACCCACATTTTTGACAATTGTTGCCTCGGGTGTGAACTCTGCAAGCATCTCAGTTTTGGAACCTACCATGGGACCACAGCGTGGTGCTCCATGCAGAAATATACAAGGGCAGGTAGTCTTTGGTCTTCATAGCATCTGCAAAACAAAACATTGTCCCCTTTCACCACTCTATATCTATGCCCTCATGTGGGGCAGTACTTGCGACTGATGTTACTGCAAATTCAGAACTCCCGAGACCCCTGTTGTAGTTCCTGGTATCTCTCACTGCCCAGGAAATATAGCAAGGAAGATTGTTGTGGCTAATGCTGTAGCTGCTGACTAAAGTCCTGATGCCCTTGGCAGTGCAGAAAAGCATTTACCAGCTGGTAAAGCTGAAGTATGATAACCAGCACAGTGCTCATGTATGAGATGCTTTAATTATGGAGTTAGCTTATCTAGCAAGAATTATTTTCTAAAATGGCACTCTATGCAGATAAAGATGTGATGCGTTCTTCCTTTCCTAGGACAGAAAATGGGAGAGCAATTGTAATAATAGAGATGAAGAACTGAAGGTGATATGCACTTTATAGATCACTTAAGTTCTTCACTAAGTGGCCGTTCATTGTCTATGGTCATGCAAAATAATGCAGAGGATACTAATACTGTATTCGTAATGTGGTAATTTCATGGAAAGAGTGTGCATTTTGATTATAGTTTATTGCAACTCCATCTACATACAGGTGAGGATGCAGGCAGGTACAATAAATAAATCACACTGCAAAAATTGACTTATGAAAGTCTTTAATTAGGTCGATAAACCTTCACTACATTGTTTCAGTTTGAATATTGAGGGATAGATTGAATAACCACAATATTTTAAAAAATCCCATCAAGTAAAAAAAGTGGTTAGTGTATTTCCAGGTGTAAAACTGCCTAGATTTTATTCAAACCATTGGCTTTGGAAAAAGACCATGTTTTGCCACCAGAAAATTAGTCTTTATCCCCTAGATTAGGCAGCAAATATATTTTATTTAGCTTGTTATTGATATTGCCGAGGGTTTCCATTTCCATGGTTCTTTTTGTGTGAACAGAAAAGTTATCTACTTCTTCCTACAGCTAATCAGTCAAACTAGAAAAATTAATTTATTTAAAGAAAAGTGGAACAAAATCAGGTGTTTTTTGCAAACAGTGCAAGGCCTAGTATGACTGTTGTGTCTGATGGTGCAGTCAGTGGATG
Source organism: Syrrhaptes paradoxus (assembly GCA_013400615.1). Taxonomy (NCBI): domain Eukaryota; kingdom Metazoa; phylum Chordata; class Aves; order Pterocliformes; family Pteroclidae; genus Syrrhaptes; species Syrrhaptes paradoxus. The sequence goes on from VZTO01024202.1 coordinate 119,180, forward strand.
CACGGTCTCTTGAAGATCTGTGTCTGAAGAAGAGATTGTTAACAGCTTCCCTAGCATGTAAAGCATCTCTCTCTCACACCCCACTCAGACTCCCAGAAGTTATTAACAGCCCTTCCATCTGAATTTACCTCAATAGTAAGAGTCTTTGGTTTTTAAAGAATGTCTCTCTGGAGCTGTCCTTTCAGACCAGTAAAAAGACAAGGCTGTGCAAGATTATTCTCATTATTCACCAGCTGGCTACCATCTGCTTTTCAGTTAATGAATACTCTGTCCTCCTAATTCCTGGCTGAATTTTCCTCTACTTCATAGCAGTCAATGTAAAACATTAGATTGTACATTATTGCATTCTAAATTGGAATTTAAATATAAAATAATTTGCCATCCAATGGTCTCTCCAAAGAAAATAGGGGAAAATTCCCTCTCCTCCTAATTTAAAATTTGCTAAAATGTACTTTCTGATGTAGAGATACAAAATAACCAGTTTGAAATGTGACAGAGTGGGTTTTGTAGAATTTTTTGTGTGGGAACCCTAATGACTGGAACCTTCCAGTGAGCATGCATGAGTAGACATGATGTTATTTAGTGTCCCATCGTATACTGACCACAGTCCTCTGGTTCAGACAGGGAACCAAGCTATCCGGCCTTCTGTATTTGTATTTGCACCTCACCTTTCAACTGCACTAGATCTTAAGCACATATGCATCCTTTCTGGAAATAACTGCTAGTGCTGGATTTAACAGTTTTCACACAATACTGAGTTTGACCTTGAAGCTCCACATGAATTTTTTACTGTTAAATCTTTGTGAACTTTGCCTTGGATTTCATTGCCAATAGTATTGGTACTTCCTAGCCAGTGAATGCCAAATACAAAGCTACTGCAGTTCATGAGGGTGTGTAATTGCTAATGATTATCACTGCATTTCCTAGTAAAATACAATGGTGTGCAAATAAGTGTTTTGATGAGATCTGAAAACCGATCAGTGTTCCTGGCATGAGATCCCTGCTATGTGCCAATTCTTTTCTGTAGCTCTTGCGTCTTTCCTCCAGGCAGAAAAACACACTCTGTCCCTACCTGAGGAGCCTGCTCACAGTAAGCTACCAACAAGAAGCTACATATGTGGAAGAATGCACTAAACATATTGGCCATGTGAACAGAACTTAACACAGTTAGTCTAATAAAGTAATGACAGACTGTCTGTAATGCCCTCTTCGTCTCTTTTGCTTTCATGAATAATACCTCTTTTTCTGTTCTTGCCTTACTAGAATAAAATACAGAGCAAGATTTTTGAAGTATTTAACCCTTTTACGCTCCCTAAGTAATGAAACTGTAGGCTGAAAAAATACTAGTATTGAATCTGTCAGAACAGGCCAAGGGTTCAAGGCTTTTCCCAGTGGTTTTAGAAAATGCTGAATGCAAAGCACTGGAAAATTTCAGTTTGTGATTGGTAACAGAGCCAGGATTTCACAGGGGTTATAATGAAACAGTCCTGGGACATTTAAACTCTATGTAGCCTGTTGGAAGAATTGTGTGTCCTCAAAGAGCCACAATGGAGTTATTCTAAGAAAAAATCTTTTCTCCTAAAGTATGGAAGGAATTTTAAATTGCAACAATAACCTTGAGGCAGAAAATTTGGGTGAGGTGCTGGAAAGACAGAGGGGTCCTGTAAGCAAATCTCAAATTAATATATTACTATGCTTGTGCATTCTGTGACCTGCTCTTGCAAACAAATGTGTAACGTATATACACCTACGCATGGTGCAGTGTTTGTAAGTAAAAAGATTAAGCAGAAACACTTCTGCATGCATCTGGCAATAGAATAGTCAGGGCTAATCTTTGGAACTGTTACAAGCAGAATATAAATCACGATTTAAAACCCAGTGATAGCTGGATCTTGTTACCTTGTAAAGATATACAGGGTCTCGAATTCCTCCAATGAGAGAACTGATAAGCTTAAGGTAATGCTTACGGATGAAAATTGCCAGAGAGCATCAAAAGTGAATTCTAGATCTGCTCTCTGTGTTGTTTCTAAAGATCAGACATAAAAGTGTCCATAGTACCAGGGAAGTAGGGCTGTCAGTAGGCACTGTGTGTTCAGACTGGCTGCAGAGTAGAAATTGTCTCAGCTTTGCAGCTGATGCCTCATGCTGTGTGTTAAGAAGGTGTCAAGAAAACTCCTCTACAAGTTTTAATGTGATTGATATTAGAAACTTACACAAAAACCTTTCAAGACTCAGAAAATCTCCCAGGACAGAGTTGCATTCTTCAGCAATATGGCATTATGGCAATGTGTTGAGATCCGAGCTTCTGAGTGCAGCTTGTGCTCTGCATTATAAATAGACCAGACTCTAAATGCTCACAAAATTCAGGCTGGAAGGCCTTTGAAGCCTGACAGTCACCATCTCTAACCCATCTCTACAGCACCTCCACTGTGAATGGTGTGAATAGAGATGCAAAATCCCAGGCCTGTACTGTAAGAACTGACAGTTTAGCTGGATGTCTCAACAGCTTAACACAGGATGGATCATGTACGCTCAGCTTCTACCACCCTGGTCAAGAGAAGGAGCTCACCCCGCAAACAGTCTGGTATGTACTAGCAGAAATGCTGAGGGAGATCATACTGGCTGTTACTCTGCTAATCCAGGACTGCAGAGAGGTTGTATCGGATGGGGAGGAACTGCCTGTGGAAGAGCACTACATTTCTGCAGAACGCAGATCAAGAATACAGTACTGGTCCCGAGGGACAGACACCCTGAGCACACTCACCTCCCATTCATTTGGTTCCAGGTAGAATGGACCAGCTGTTGTTTCGTGCTCTAGGGGAACAAACTGCACACTGATTAAAACTCTCAATTTTCTGTTAAAGGCTTTGCAATGATCAGCTAGTATGACTGAAAAAAAATGTTATTTATGATAATAGAAATTCAAACAAAGCAACACAAAATTGCCCTGCATACAGTTGATTTGTATATCACATTGTTTCTTAAAAGAATGTAAACTCCACTGTAGCACTATGACTAATGCTATTCTAAAAATAAATGTTATATATCCTAGGAACCTTCTCTGAATGTCCAAGTCACTGTTTTACATCAAACACTAATGTATGCCCTGCCACCCATACTGTAGGACCAAGCAATATGTGGCCATAGACTTTAATAAGACCAGGCATTAGCCCAACAAACAGAGCTCCGCTACAACTGCATGCACTGTTTGGAGAACAGCATGGAGGAGGCAAGTGGGATTTTTGACCCAGAGGTATTTTAAAGGTAGCAAAGACAGAAAGAAGCTCTCATCTCCAGGTCATGGCTTGAAATCACAGCCCAAGCTGTGGCGTGCTGAAGCTAAATTCTAGACCCAGGACTAGAAGCTGCCTATGAACAGCAATGTGATTATTCCCGCTTTTTCTAAGATCAACACTGATCCTACAAGTTCTAGTGGCTATCAGAAGAGACCACATGAGCTGACCATAAATAAAGACCCAGTAAGTCCCTGGCCTGGGCATGGTATCTGCATAAAAAGCTTGAAGCTGCTGTCATGCCATCTTTGATCAAGTAAGCAGTATACTTCTACTGGCAAAGCTAGAGTGTATGAAAAACCTCACTTTATTAAAAAAAAACAAAAACAAAAACAAAAAAAAACACAACAAAAAGAACTAAGAACACCAAAAAACACCAAGATGACAAAATCTTGAATTTTTAAATGACCAAATTATTATTTTTAAAATGGACACATTAATTAAATTTCATTTCATTCTCTGCTTAACTAGGAGAAAAGAAAGGAAAAATCATAGAGAAAGATATTTCAGAGACAGTGCTAATATATTTCTTTAACTTCAAATTCCCACATGCTCAATAAAAAACTGTAGTGGATTATGGTAGCTTAGCCTAGAAATATTTCTTAAACTTGTATTTTGTTAGGAAATATCTCATCTAAATGAATGGAGGAAGGACATTGCCTTGTTTTATACCATGTTTTAAACATACATTTTTTTATATCTCTCTATATTGTGGGAAATTTTCACTCCCATTAAACTTTGCTTTAATACAAACATTCTCTTGTTTCTACACTAAGAATGGAATAAAGCACATGACTCCAACCTGTGTGGCTATATCTCAAATTGTATATTTACCATTCCATTTATCACTAGAGTTTGCTGTCTTGCCTTGTAAAACCCCATATAACTTTTGACAGAGAACATCTAATCCTAGACAAAATGGAAAAATTTGACCTCTTCCTATATATATTTGCAGAGCTGTACAAATCTAGGTTCCCAGCAGGCTGATGCTTTGCTCTCTTATGCAAGGCAAGTGATTGTTCACAGCCCCGACAAAGGCAGTATGCAGCTACCTGGCAGCCTGTTTTCTCATGATGGGTCTGATCTTCAGGGATCCTGAGCACTCGCAGTCACAGGCTAAGACCCTCAGCTGCTTTCCTTGGGAAAGACCCTATTCCTTATCATGTTCATCAGCAGTATTTTAGCAGTTGACTACAGAGGTCATGAAATAAGACTTCCCAGTGCCACCAAAGAGCTGCTCTGTACATTGCAGAATAAGGTCCTGCAGTGACTAAGCCCACAGAAGACAATCAGCCTGACAAGAGAGTGCTTTTATGTGGAAGTGGGAGTTGAACATGTCACAGAAAGGTTCTGTTTTTGTGGAATTCCTTTGCTCAGTGGATAGAACTTGAGCTGTACTGAGTGTAAATATTTATTTATTCCTACAGTACTGTTGCTGCATGCAAAAGCAGCAAATCTGCCTGTACCAACATATTGAGAGGCTTTACCTGATCAAACTAGCTAGTATTTTTGTAATTTATCCTAATAGCATCCTGATGCCCCACGAAAGACTGGCCAGAGTATTAACATCTTGTTTGGTCTGAATGAAAACAAAGTACCTTATGTGAAAAGTTGTATTTCCTCCTTCCTAACCTATTCAGAGGTTAGTTGTCTGTAACAAACAAACTAGTGGATGCATAAAGTTTCCATTCACTTTCCAAACAATTCCATGGGCAGTGAAGAATGGCTCACTTCAGTGGAAAATTCCTTCCCACTTTCTACACATCTCAGGCTGCTACAAAAGAAAGGGTGTTTTTCTTCCTTCCTACCCTGGTTATTCCATACATTTGTCCAGTACAAATTGTGGTTGACAAAAAAACAGCTAAGTAAGAACACAATAATTTTTCTATCACAGAGAAAATTTTGGAATTGTGAGAGTTTAGTTATAGGAATTGGGACTTTATGAGATGCTAGCAAACAACTCTATGCTTTAGTAACTGTTACCCTAAGAGCTTAACTCTTAAGAGTAGCTGCTTAGCATGCACTTTGTATTATACATCTCTGTTACCTACTTAGTAAAGGACAGATAAGATTTTAAACAAAGCATGGAACATGCAATTTACTATTGCACAGAATAGCCAGGATTTGCATTTCTGTATGTAAAATGCAGGCTCAGATTTTGAATGGTTAATCCTTATCACTCACTTCATATTTCTGATGCTATGTATCCATAAGCTATGAACAAAAACATCTGTCAGCCAGGTCCTCTGTTCCCTCCCCCCAGCAAAGCATGGAATTGAGACCCCTGAGTGGAGTGTAACCATTCATCAGCCATAGAGAAATATCTGGCATTTTAGAAAAGGCACGTGAAAATTACACTTTTGGATGAGTCAGATCCACCTCTGAACACAACCCATAAAAGTCTATTCCTTAAGTGACTTTAGAGGTACTGAAATATATTTTTAAGACCTGAGTCCACTGACATCTGCTCATAGTCTCTGCAAGAACTGTGTCAGGACCATGTTGTAATCTCCTTGTCAAGTATGCCTGTAAAATCCAAAAGTGTTAGAAGCATTCCAGTGAGCTCAAGACCAGTGGGGAAATGAAGCTAAAAACTGTACCTTGCATGCTATTAATGATGGATTAGCCTTTGAAAACTCCCCTAAGCCTATCTGGCTCCTAGGAGACTTTCAGAAGAGCCCATGGGGTCAGCACATCAATTCCTTGAAGCAGAGGAAAATAAAATCCTGCCAGGAAGAAGTAGGAAGAGAGACAAATAACTTCTACACTCCCCAACACCAGCCAGCTGTTGGAGTCCATGCTGACATCTCCCAGTCTCTCCCAAAACAAAGTGACACTATTGCTAAGACCCTTTCAGACATAGAGAACCATAGTTTTTCCTACACACAGCTCCAGAGTTTTAATTCAGCTCTTGATCTCAGCTGACAGACACTGCTGCCCTCCTGCTCGTGTGTCTGTGGGCTTGGGTAAAATAGGCAGCAGAAAAAGAAGAGAGGGAAAGGAATTAAGGAAAATTAAAACATAATTTCTTTTTTCCAAAATGAAGAACTGAATTCTTTAACCTTTAAACATGCTTGTTTACTTACAGAAAGAGTATTTCAGGCACAAAAGGTTTGAGTATCAGTCACATACCAGGTTAAATTGTAATAGTATCAGGATTGTCCCATGCAGTTCAGTCAGCTATATTATCCCCTATCAAGAAGTTGAAGTTGTAGTTTTTGTATACATACATTATATATATATAAAGTATGCATCCTTCACACTATGGTCTCCTGGTCTGAGTTGACTCCAGTAGGGTTTATGTAACAACAGTATCTGTCATAAGGGCTGTTCTCCTTGTAAGAGCAGACAATGATACTGTCTTTAGGAGCCACAAAAATGTTGTCTTCAATATCTGGGCAAGCAGCACTGTCCCCGGTGGGAGAACAGCTCTTCTCCAAGGCACTGTACGTGGAGCCATCTCTCACGAACACATTCCCCGGCATCTCTGGGTAACAGGTCTCCAGGTATCTCAGCAGCTCCTCCTGCTCCACCTTTCTGATGAGGCTCTTGCACTCTCCCATGGTGGTGGTGGTCGTGGTGGTGCAGATGGACACAGAGTCTTCACCCCGCAGCACTCTCCTGTCCTTCTGGTATGCTTTCTTGGCTAGCTCATCACAACTCCCCTTGCCAGACTCCAGGTCTGAGGGGGTCCTCAGCAGCTCCACGACATCCCGGTCCTTGACTTGCTTGCAGCATGGACACTTGTTCTTGGGCCATTTGGTGCAGCCATCGGTCTTTCTCGTGAGGGCAATGGCAGCAATGCCCGGCAGGCAGATGGCTGGCCCGATGGCCAGCAGTGGAATGTCCCCCAGAGTTTCTCCCTTGATGCCGGACACAGTGAACATGAAGCCAAACACCAGGAAGACGCTGACCAGAGCCACCACCAGCCCCGTCCGGGGGTTGATGTCGTCGGGTCTCATGGTCCGCGCCATCCTGCTGCCGTGCAAGGGATCGCTGTCCTTCACCGGCGCAGACCCTGGGGGTGGGTGGATGCTCCCCGGTCAACGGCTGAAGTGCCCCGGAGGTGAAGCGCGGAGACCCCCAACGGCCGGCACCCCTCGGCTTCCCCTCAGCGGAGCCGCGGACGGAGAGTGGGACGGGACCGGTTCCGGGGCAGGTGCCGGCCCGTACCGGCGGGCGGGAGCCGTCCTGCCTTGTCCTGCCTCCTCCCTCCCTCGAGCCGCTCTGACCCGCGCTCAGAGCTCCCGGAGCACCCCCACCCCCTCCCGCCGGCAGCCCCGCCGCGCCCTCCCACGCGTGACGGCGGGTACGCGTGAGGACGGCCGTGCATGCGTGGGCACGGGGGTGGGGGGCTCAAACCCTGCAAAAGGGGAGGGGAGGCAGGGGGGAGATCCAGGCAGTTTCCAGCAGCCGGCGGCGGGGAGCAAGCGGCCGCAAGGGACACCTGCCCTTCTTCCTCCTCCTCCTCGCTCAGCCTCGCCGGAGCCCCGTGAGTACGTGCACCGCCCACGAGTGCCGCGCCGCGAGGGGCCGTGGGGTCGGCAGTGGGGAGCTTTTAAGAGGATGGGCCGAGGAGGCTCGGGTGGGGAATCCCCCACCTGATGGCCACCGCGGCTCGGCTGGCAGACGCCGTCACCCCGGGCGAGCTCCGTCGCCTCGGCGGAGGGGACCGGCTCCGGGGAGCCCGCGCCGGACCCCCGAGAGGCGTCCTTCTGGGGGGAGCAGCGGGTCCGTCCTTCCGCAAGTGGGGTCTCTGCTGCCTCGGCACGGGACCCCCGCCGTCAAAGCTTCCGCCTTTGTGGGGCTGGGATTTACGGAGTAAATCCTCCTCCGGGCAGAGAGCATTCCTGCCCCAGAGTCTCCTTTCCCGAGTTAGGGGAAAGCGGAGAAGAAGGCTTTTGGAGGCGCTGTGCTGCCGCTGACTTTCAGGGGGAAGCCCTGAGCGATAAACCCTCTCCCGGTGTTATTCCCTCCCCAAGTCCCCGGTAATGAATCTAGCTGTTGGGATGCATCTCACACGGTTTGCCTTGATGTCTAAGGCCCACCATAAATCAGCTGTGATGGTGATGTTCAATGTTTTAATGTGCATGGGTGATGGTAATTCAAAGTAAGCCCCACTATTGGAATGAAAAAATAAAAGACTGAAATGTGTGGGAATGTGGAAAGGCAGGAGGAGCCTTATGAGTGGCAGCATTTTCAGGCAGATTGCTTCAACATTTAATGTGCCAGTGACATAAAGGAGTAAATGCTTTCACCTGGGGCAGAGATACTGGGAGATAAAAAGGAGTGATACCAGAAAGTGTCCAGGAGAATTAAAAGAATAAAAAAGGATGTTCTGAACTAAATCAGGAAACCGTGGTTTCTGTAAGTTTTCCCACTTACATGATTCCTTTTCCTCATACTAGAATCATACTAGAATTTGGAAAGCTCAGAGAAGACATTTCAGAAAACACCCAAACACCCCTCCTCTTCCAGACACAAAAAGGTCTGTGTTTTATTCATCTACCCCACAGTACAACATGAACAAAACACTTTCGTGTTGTAGATTTCCAAGTTGCCTTGCAGAAAGCAATCTGGAGAATATCCTCTCATTAATGGGCACATCTCCTGCCTTATAGGACACTTTATTTATAACTGGGGTGTCAAGTGATAGCCTTTGCTCTCTTAATTTGATGGAAGAGCAAGTGTGGAAGCAGAAGTACACATACTGGCTAGAGGTGTTTAAGTGGGTGGCAATGGCTTGGTTTTGAGACTAAAAGTTTGTAATGGACCACGATCACCACTTGAACTTGTCCTCCAGGAAGTTGTCCAGTGAAATCCACACTGAGCCTCTCACCCGTTGCTGGCTGGGCTGAAACAGGCATACCTTGGGCTCTGGTAGGAATACCTTCTGTCTTGACTGAAAGACTTAAAGATCAAAACCTACCACTTAGATTTCAGCACAAGTTAACTTCTGCTTTTGTTACTGTGCAGGATTCAGCAAGGTGAGCAAGGCCTGTAGGTTCTTGGCTCATATTTTCTGGAGTGAGAACTTTCTGCGTGTTTCCATCTGCTGTTATTCAGATACACAGCATTTATATCCTCACATTAGAATGAATACTGCCTTTTTTATGTCTCTGATAAATTCTGGATGAAAGAAAATTATTAACCTTCAGCCAGTCTGTCCCACATAGCTAAAATTTTGAAAAAGGTTATGTTATGAGCATGCATCTTGGTAAATAACACTTTGAAACTCACCACTCCTGCTCCCTGACCTTCCTTCACCTCCCCTCCTACATTTCAATAGTCTAAGATTTCCTGTTGGGTTGGAAATTAGTAGTTTGCAGAAAAACAAACTATGTTGCTTGGGAATAGCAATTAGGCGTAGCTGTGCTCATCAACAGGCCTTCAGAGAAAAGAAAACTGCATCAGTAGATGACACAGAAATGTAAATATCATTAGTGGAATCAGTGGACAGGAAAAAAATACTGTAAGAACTGCAGTACGTGTCAGAAGATCTAACAGGAATAAAACCAGCCCTTCAAATTTAAGTGACGGACTTACTGAGATGGAAGAGAGAACATCTACTTTGGAACAGACAGCTGTTAGTGGGCAGAAAAATACAGAAAATGTCAGGACAAAGGTGGAACTAAATGCTTCCAATTTGTCCCTTTGTGAGTGGTTTCCAAGATTAACAGTATGAAGACTGTATGCTTCCTGGGGGGAATTGACCAACCACCCTGTTCCAGCAAAGCATGCTGCAATTGTATTTCCAAGCTAGAAATCAAGAGATCAGCAAGTATCCACTTACACCATTGAGCAGCAATGCAAACAGTTGAATTTTCTGTCGTGTTCACAACTCAAGAAAAAAATCATTACTCCTTTGAGGTAAAGCACGTTTCTGTTGTGGTGCCTTACACAAAAGGTTTAGATTAGCTAGTGCAATGACTGAAAATCCAGGGTATTAACTGAACAGATAAGGATGGTGATTAACAATCTTTTATTGCTACTACCCATAACATGGCTGTTCACTCAAAGCAAAATTGGACCTGAATTTAGGGGAAGAAATGTGTTGTTATTCTACACTGTGATATTGTCAGCTCTTTTAGGACTGGTCTAACTAGATTAATTTCTGGAAGAGACTTTGGGGAAGGTCTAGAATTCATAAAGAGAAGGCTGTGAATGGACATCCCTTACCAGGGCAGGCAGAATGCAGATATTGGACATCAATCTTGTGTCATGAGTAAATCCGGATACTGAATGGTAACCTCCTACGTTCTGGACTGGGAAGCTAATTTCATCTTGCTCATCATGCATTTCCCCTATATACTCAGTTAGGTACAAACATTTCCCCTAAATACTCAGTTAGGTACCAACCCTCTTCCTGTCCCACATAACAGTTTAGTGTAACTGATAATCAGGGAGTGTGTGTCATCTTCTTGCTGTTTGAAATTTGTAACTGAAAGTAGTGGCCACTACTGGTAAAATATGTAACCATTACTCAGACTGAAGTCTGCTACAGAGGCGTCACCTACCCCAGCTCCTCATGGCCATGGTGTGGAAGCTCGAAAAATGCAACTTTCGTCTAACTTCATATTGATTTAAAGATTTAAAATAAAGAACTAATTCAAAGTGCAGTGACTGTTGTAATGTTAGTCTTGTTAAATATTGCAGGTGCCCAAAATTGCTCAACTCCCTTTTTTTTTATAATCTTGATCTATCAAGTGTAAAATACATAAATTTGAATGGCTTCAAATGAGTAAAACACTGCTGAGCATTAGCTAGGAAGGGAGGAACTTCAACATGTCAAAGATCTGAGAGTCTTCAGCAGCGCTGGTCTCATGCAGTGGCTTGAACCCATTGCATCTATATAGGAATAACTCATCAGATCCCTCAGATAGGGATGACCCCATCTTCTTTTTTATCTCCACTACTTTTAGCACTTGCCACCTCAGCAATGCAAACATTTGCTAACCAATTGTATTGATGCTAAAACATCAGGAATCAGCCAATTCAGGTTTTTAGTGTTTCAACTTGAAGTAATGTTTTAGCTCCATTACATGGAGCAACCAAAACAGCTATCTACATAAACAACTTTAGACGTGTTACATCATTTCTGGTTTTGTGTAGGTTTGATGTACAAATCAGAAAAGAATGGACCAAGATGGATGTGGTGAAAAGGGTACCAGTTGAGTGACACTTAGATAAATTCTCCTGGCACTTCTTTCTTAAGCCCTTCTCTGAATCTTTTATTTTGCAGATCTGATTGTCCACTTCTGTTAGTGGCTTTGTGTAAAAGCAAAGCCTTTCTCTGATTGGGCTGTACTGTAAAACCCATGGAAAAGTGTGTGTAGCATATCTTTTAACAACCTAAAGGGAGACAGATCTGGAGGTGGAGTTTCAAATACCTTACAGCTGACAGCTGGCCTATCTATAACATCTCAGCCATACCATACCAAGACTCCACAAGTCCTTAGTAACATCACAGGTAAAATAAGACTCTCCTTCCGCATTCCAAGCTCTGTGGCAATGCTAAAACTTGACACAACTTGATACTGCTTCTGAGTGGGGGATCATGTAGGTTCTACCTATAAATTGCATATGAAACACAGGACTTATTTTGCTAAGGAGTTCTGTGTGGGTTGGGATGCTTAAGTTTCAAGCGTTCATAGCAGTGCTCTCGTGCACACATTTGAGCCACTCCATTAGCTTGAGCAGACTACTGTCATTCTGCTAGAGGTCACTGCCACTTCACACCTGCTCAAGAGCTCCTTCACAAAGTCCCAGTTTTCTACCTATAGCAAGTGCTCCTTGCTGAAGTTAGGTGCAGAATGTCACATCCATCTCCAGACCTTCTTTAACATCGTGTTTCCTTGGCCACATCCACAAAAGAAAACACTTATTAATTTCTTTGCACTGTGCAAATGTGTGTTGTGATCCTCTTATGCCTCAACTGACAGATTTTTTTCCCCATTTGAAAAAAACTTGTCATTCACCCAGCTCCACTTTCCAAAATTACCTTATTTATATTTCTTAGGGGGTGTGTCTAGACAGAGCCTATGGCTCTTCCATCTCTCATAACTGCTCACAAAGCCCGAGGCAGGTCTCTGTCTCTTCATGTCCTTGAGCACAAGAAGTTCACCCGAGGGAGGATTTTTGGACCCTGGCTGTTCCCTAATGCCCCTAGGGCTTGATCTTTGCAGGCAATCATTTGTGCTTGACTGCTGCTTGCTGGCCAGTTGGCCATAGGTCAGACATGGAAGGACTCTGCTGATGAGAGAATCTGGTCAAGAAACAAGTGGCAAAAGGGAAGTAGCAGATGCCTGAAGGGCTTGTGCTTTGCCACTGAGCCATCACACCAGGAGCAGGATGCAGAAATCCTGGTAATGAGTCACACATCAGTCTTGAGGTGACCTTAGGAACTTATCAGGGTTGCTGTGGAAGCGGTACAGGCTGTTGTATGAGTCACAGCATCGGACAGTAAATTTTCACCATAGGAGCAAAACCGTGCCCATATAATTAAATAGGAACTTTATCCGCATCATTCTGCATGGTGTACTTTTTCCCTTTAGGATACTTCTGATTAAATAGACTTTATTTCTTCTACCTAAAAGTACTCAGACAAAAGATGCAATAATCTCAGGGGAGTCGCTCGCAAGTACCGTGTGCTATGCATAATGGTCAATAATAGGTATCTTGCTTTGTCCCAAAGAACACAGCAAAGTGAAGCCCACAGTTGTTAAAAGGGGTCTCTAATTGGAGTCTCTCGTCTGTGGAGAGAGGGAAAAGAACCCATGTCAGGTTGTCTCGACCTAACTCTACAAAAGAAGCTAATGATTTCAGATCTGCTGAAACACCTTTAAAACAGTTTCAAGCATTATAATGTAGAAATGACTACCTGAAATGTCTAATGCTCTCTAGGGAGCTTGCTGACACCCTTCCTGTCTATTTAGGAAAAGTTAGTAAAAAAAATAAGGAAACTGATCAAAAGAGTACCAGCAATTCATGCTACTTGCCGGCTCTGGAAAACTGGAACTTCCCAAGCCAACTGAACTCGAAGCAAATGAAAATGGGGATGGGTATAATCAAATCCCTAGTCTATAGCACGTTTAAGCAATGCAAACATCTGTTTTCTAAAAATCATCCCATGTTATGAATGTGAAAGAAACAGTAAAATCTTTGTCATAACAGTCCTGATTGCCTGCCTTCTGATTACTTTGTGCGGTGTCTACATCTTCGCCAAGATATAGCATCTAATCCTGGAAACAGTTTCCAGGCATATGAAAGAAAATGATCAGGAGCAGTCAGCATGGATTCACAAAGTGGAAGTCATGCTTGACCAACCTGATAATCTCCTACAATGAAATGACTGGCCTGGTAGACGAGGGCAGAGCTGTGGATATTGTCTACCTGGACTTCAGTAAGGTCTTTTGATGCCGTCTCCCATAAGATCCTCATAGACATGATGTTGATGTGTAGGTTGGATGACCGAGCAGACAATGAGGTGGACTGAAAAATGGATGAATGACCAGGCCCAAGGGGGTGGTGATTACTGGCACAACATCTAGTTGGAGACCAGTGATTAGCGGTGTACCCTAAAGGTCAATACTGGGTCCTTCAACGTCTTCATTAATGATCTGGATGATGAGGCAAAGCACACCCTCAGGAATTTTGCAGATGACACAAAACTGGGAGGAGTGGATGATAACAAAGTGTCAAGCTGCCACCCAGAGGGACCTAGACAGGCTAGAGAAATGCACTGTCAGGAACGTGATGAAATTCAACAATGGGAAGTAAAAAGTCCTGCACTTGGGGAGGAACAACTCCACACACCAATATATGCTGGGGGCTGCCCAACTGGAAAGTAGCTTGGCTGAAAAGGACCTGGGGGTCCTGGTGGACACCAAGTTGAACATGAGCCAGCAATGTGCCCTTGCTGCAAACAAGGCAAATGGTATCCTGAGCTGCATTAGGAGGGGTGTTGCCAGCTGGTTGAGGGAGGTGATCCGTCCCCTCTACTCGGAGCTGGTGAGGCCACACCTTCAGTTATTGTGTCCAGTTCTGGGCTCCTCAGTACAGTAGAGAAAGACATGGACATACTCAAAAGAGGCCACTGAAGGGCCATTAAGAAGATTCAGGGTCTGGAGCACCTCTCCTATGAGGAAAGGCTGAGAGAGCTGGGACTGCTCAGCCTGAAGAAGAGAAAGCTCAGGGAGGTCTCATCAATGTGTATAAATGTGTGCAGGCAGGATGCAGAGAGGACAGAGCTAGGCTCTTTCCAGTGGTGCCCACTGACAGGACCAGAGGCAGTGGTACAAACTAAAACACAGGAGGTTCCCTCTGAACTGCAGGAAACATTTTTTCACTATGAGGATGATCGAGCACTGGCACAGTTTGCCCAGAGTAGTGGTAAATTCTCCATCTTTCAAGATACTCCAAACCTGCCTGGACATGGGCAAACTGCTGTTTGCTGTAGGTGACCCTGTTTGAGCAGGGGGGTGGAAACAGTTGACCTCCAGAGGTCCCTTCCAACATGCATCACTCTGTGATCCTGTAATGGCAGAGAAAATGACAGGTGAGCAGGAACACGTGTGTGTGTGTGTGGGCCGAGCACCCCTCACTGCTGTGTCCAGGGGCCCTGGGTGGAGGAGAAGGGCATGGCATGTTCTGCTAGAGAAAGGGATGCAAGCAGCTCTGTTTGAAGATCATAAAACCTGCTCAGTGCAGCAGGAGCTCTCTTGGGAGAGGAGTGCAACGTGACACAAGGCATGGGGCGGCTGTGTCCATGAATGAAGTGAAATCTGTTTTTTTTCAGGAGGCATGAGGAGTTTTCAGGCCTTCTCTGAGGTTGCAGGGTAGAGTGGTGTGCTGTGAGACAGGTATCCATCCATCAGTGCTGCTGTCCTGGTGAGCGATACTCAGAACCAGCAGTCTGGGCATCCGGGGATCAAACCAACAGTGTGTACGCTCTGTGCAATTCCCCTTCTTGCATTTGGCCTTCAGGTGCACCAGAGACTGAGGTCAGGGAGTGACAGAAGTCTGTCCAGGCTTCCTTCACACTATGTGAGCTGCTGAAGACTGCCTTCAGAGGAAACGCTGCTCCAGTTTGTACCCACAGGTACAAGCCGTGATGAGATTTGGGGGAAGGAGGGGAGGAAACAGTTGTTAGGAAGATGTTGCTATTTTCCTCCATGAATAAGGGAGAGGAATGGGTAGTAGCTGTAAGGTCTCTATGATGGAGTGGGGAAAAATCAGGAGATCTGCTTTCCAAAGGAAAATGCCTGCACATCACCATGGCTCTCACATGCCACCAGCTGTCTAAAAGCCAAGAGCTGACTTGTACAGGCACCACTCATAAGGGCCCTCATTGCCTCAAGCGTGGTTGAATGTGTACCTGATTGATCTTAGTGCCCTACTGATTAATTGGGCACTTATGGGGGCAGCTTCATAGATCTTAAAATTTCCTTTATATGGACTCACTGCCTACTTCTGAAGACACACCCACAGTATCCAAGTAAGCCATCACAGATGGTGGGATAATGACAACCATGAGCCAGTCACAGTACTGCCCTGTGTCAGGGACCAGCATTTAAAGGCAGGGTTGTGTGTTCACTGTGCTGGGCGTGCAGCTGTGTGAATGCTTTAGGCATAAAATACATTATAGTGTTTACTGGATGAGGGGACGTGTAACAACAAAGGGTAAAGGATGATGATGGGGAAGGACTTTGCCAGTGTTACACACTTTTCAGTGTAATAGGCTGTTTGTGTATTTCAAAGGCATTTGGTGGGGGGTGAGGGTTGTTAAAAGTTTATATTGCTCTACACTTGGACTGATTGCTGGTAAAAACCTTGGATGCTAATATCAGGGGATATCAGATGGCTCCTGACTGCAAGTGTGGGTGTAAATACACTGCTAATTCACTCCCTTTCTGTAGAACAGACCAGTGTCTCTAAAGAAACAAGGAAGGATGCTGTGCAAACAGCTACATGTGTTGCAGAGGAGGAGCAGAGCACAGGAAGGTCTCCAGCCAGCCCCCGGGAGTGAGGGGCTGGTGAAAACCAAGCCTTTGAGCACAGGCTTGAAAACAGCCAAACCTGGCTCCCTGCCCACCCTTGCCTCTGCCTGATGTGGAGACATCCCAGACCACCCGGGACAGCTCCCTTCGGACAAGGATGTTGCTTACTGTCCCCCACAGATGGGCTTAACCTTGCCGTGGGTTTAGAGTGAATATTTACCCAGTGCACTTACTATTACTGGTCCTTCCCAGCCCATCAGAAGCCACCTGCTGGTGAGACCCCATCTCTACCTCCAGCATCAGGCATGAGGTGCCCTGTGTCCTCTGTCAAGGGACCTCCAGCCTACAAAGAAGATTCCTGGGCCACGTGGCAGGCTCCCTTCTTGCTCTGCAGTCTGCTGCAAGGTATTGTGCAATGCACGTGTGCAAAATTTTGAAATTCACTTCAGCCAAAGAATACATCTTTCACTGGCATGGTGCAAGGGAAGGCATGGTGACAGAAGTTTTACAACAGGCTTTTTTCTCCTTCCTGCGAAGTGTAGGCATTTTCCACAGGCTCTGGAGGTGTTTTGTATCCCCAGTGTACCACAGGTGTGGGCACTGTCTCTTCACCTGGGCTTTCACATCTCCTATCCCAGAAGCCCTGTTACAGCAGGACAGCTCTCAGAGGTCTGGGCCCAAGACCTGAAGGTGAAGATGCGGCTAGAGGAGGAGCTGGTGTGCTTCCCGCATACCTGACTGCCGCACTGCCAGCAGACAAGCATAGCTCTGCAGTGTCACTCTGAGCCAGGGTAAGGACCACATGCTTGGTCTTCCAGTTGATCCCAAATGCCCACTTCCCAAGGCTCATTTTCATTTTGCATTCAGAAAGCAACTTTCAGCTGAAGCCGTGGGATGCAGGCAGCAAAGACTCCTCATCTAGACAGATGGCTCATCCCAGGCACAGATGCTTGGCTTGGACACCCCCTAAACCCATGTCCCTACAGACAGTGAGTGCAGTTTCAGTCCGGGACCCTCATCTGCTGCTCTCACGGTCTCTGAAAAGAAGCAAACAGCCATTGCTATACATTGATGGACCTTGTGCTTTGACAGCAAGCTGCAACATGGCAAGATGAGTAATTAATTAGCCTTGTGCTGCCACAAGCATTTCCAGTCCCAGCTGACAGCAGACTAATTAAGAACCTCCCTGTGGTGTCTATTTTAGATAACCATTTACTTTGGTACAAATTAACAAAGGCTTTTCTAATGGTTTATTTCACAGGCGACTCGTTAGATTAATTTATGGGGCAAATAGCAGGAACCTGAATAGACATTTTGAGTTCCGAGCCACCAAAAGCCCAGACAATTGTGCTGAAAAGTGCTCTAATTTTATCAAGGCAAAACATGTGCTTCCTTCTGATTTTTTTTTTTTAATTTTTTGTGTCATGTCACTTGTTCTCAGACATTACCTTAGCCCAAGTCCAGAGGCTTTGAAAACTGAAGGTGACCTTGTAAGGACTGGTTCTGAGGAACAGATTAATGTCCCAGCACCCTCATACGTGAGTTGTCTGACAGTTATTTGGGATGCTTGCAGACTGAGCACTGAGAGTGCAGAGTGTACCCTGTTATCAGTTGTTGTCTGTTTTGGCATCTCAGTGGAGGTTGAGGAACCAAACCTCATGCTACCCCCATGATCCCTGCATCTGTGACCATGGCGAACACTGATGCGTGTGCAGCTCCAGGGGTTTCACAGGATCTCCCACAAAGCCTCAGAGAATCAGAAAAGGGCCCTACATCCCTCAAATGGCAGACAGGAGTGTCCTGCCTTTCCACATTAGCTTTCAGAGGTTAAGCTTGACCCCACCTAACAACTGAACAAATGCAGTTTATCTTTAGGGTGCTTTGGGAATCTCACATGTAGTCTGGACCAGAGTAGGGACTTGGATTGACAGTGAACCTAAAAGCAACCTGGTTATCTCCACTCCAGGATCTGTCCTAATGAGAAAACACAGGCAGGAGGATTTTACCTTCTCTTACTGCCTCTGCACTACCTCATTTTTACAAAGAATAGCTGGGAGGGTGAAATATTTAAGTTTGGCCCAAATCAAGAGTGACTGGATGACAGCAAAGATGACAGATTGGACCTTATGTAGCAAGGGATTGTACAATTTGGTTATGGAATTGGGGCTTTGGACAGGAGAGAAGGGCAAAGGACATGAGCTAGGTCTTGCTGGGGGAATAGGGCAGCACCACGGCAGCTGTGTGGTTTTCAGCAGGGTACAGTTCTCCAGGTGACTGAGATCAGGTACTTCCATCAGTACTGGAATCAATTATGACAGTCTCTTTCAAATTAATGGTTGAGCATCTAATATATATATATTTTTATCCTCTGTGGGGATATTAACTAGTTCCCTGTTTCCAAACACTGGTAGAAACTTAGTTTAAATCCTCAGAGATTAATTCTTCTTCCACATTTGATAGAAATTAGGTTCTGGATTTGCATATACAGAACAATTTTGTTGGGGATATTGCTAAAGCTGGGGATGCTTCACTGCAAATCATCTGCTCAGAGACACTTGCTCAGGGGTGTACAGATCATCTTTCTTTGTTGATGAAAGGGAGCATCTTCATGCTTTTCTTCCTAAAATGCTGTCCCAAACTGGAATCTCTAGATTCTTGTCTAGGTTAACTCTTAGGAAATGAAAACTCAAAACATTAGTGGGATTATTAATTTCCATTTCTCAGCACCCAATTACATGTAATTTTTGCCTCACTCCTCCCTATCCCTAGCAATTCTACTTGAGCAGAAATGGGAACATTTCCCCTGTTTCATGGCAATGGAGCTGTGCAGTGGAGTCTCCACAAAGCCACACATGTTACAGTTTTTATCCCCTGTTGCAGGCTTGCAGGGTGTAAGCTTTTCCTTCCCAGTCCTCCCTGACCCTTTTTGGATGCAAGCAGCTACAGTGAATATCAAACGTGACTTTGTTTGCCATAGGTATCTGCCCTCCCTGCCCAGTCCTTAAGGCTGGTGATTATTTCCTCTGTGGATGGATGCTGGGATGCTGGTGACCCACTTCCCGAGTCTGAAGGCATCGCGGAGCAGAGGGTAGCTGCAGTGCCCAGCAGCTCTGTTGAAGCTGAGTGTTGACAGCCGGGAGGCAGCAAGGGTTGAACACAATTGCTTCTGAAATGCATATTGGGCACTTCTTCCCAGCAGATGATTCTGCCTTAGTTGCGTGACAAAGTGTGTTCTTGACGCATGAAGCCAGACTCCTTGCAGGTGTAAACTGGCTCAGCGCTACCAGCTCTGATTTCTTCCCGCCAAAGAGTTGTCCCTGTACTCTCTGCTGAAAGCCTCTGAGGACCTTATTAAGCAGGCAGCTTCTGGACCTTTTTTCTGAGGAGTAGCTTTATATAAGTGACCTGTGACATGTTGATGCATTTTTCACCATTGCCCTTTTCTGGACGATCCTCTGAGTATTTCATGGTGGGCTACTGAGGTTGCTGGTGCTGCTGTGCCAACTCCTCCCTTGGCTGAGCTCAGCCTGCCAGAATAGTACATTTGTCTACCAGTGGTGCTCATATCAACTGCTGGGTGCAGCTGGCAGAGATGAAATTGTCACTTCTTTCAAAACCATCAACTGGTTGGTTTTCTTCTTTCAACTTTAAATAGCTGTTTCCAAGAATACTGGATGGTTTCTAAGGATGGTGTGTGTGTAAGACACCCCCAGGATGTAAACTCACATGTCCTTTGTGCTTTGATGGGTTCATGGATGGGGTACTTGGGCATGTCACAGTGCCTGAGAGTCTGTCTGGCCTCTGAAGCTGACCTGATGTCTGCTGCTGATTTTCCAGAGCAGAAAATCCTTATGGGACCATGTGTCTAGGTAAGGTCTTGTGGGTGGGCTAGGTCTAAACTCCCAAGTGACCACAACCCTCTGTACTACATATTTCTCTGCACAGACTTGCTCAGCCCCAGCAGAAACACGGAACAGTGCATTGTACCTAATTATGCAGCTTTGTAATTTTCAGACTTTCCCCAAATATGCATCTTTGATTGCTAGGTACTACCTTGACTCCAGGTCCCAGACAGTTGCATTCAGTTTGTTCCATACTCCTGGCTCCCTTCAGGGGCAAGGCTATCTCAGGGAGAGTGCAGTCTTCTGCTAAACACACTGGAAACAGGCCATAAGGCATGCAGTCCTTGGGCTTGAACTGGGGAGTATGAGCCTATTTCTTTAGTAAGGGTACTGGTTCGTATTGTAAATCCGTGTCCTCAGTCCCACTCTATTCTGCCCAAGGGAAGCCACCAGATGCTGTGTTATCCTGGGGCTTGTTGCAGGGTCACTGTCTTTGGCAATGCAAGTATCTAATGGTATTTTAGCATTCACTCAGAGGGTCTTTTTTCCACAGTTCCTACCCAGGTGCTAGCTGAAACACAAGTAATCAGGCAGTGGGACAAAGACCAGATAGAAAAAAATCTCAGCAACATTTATTTGACATATCAATTCACTGTGATCAAAGGCCCTGTCCTGATCCTGTTGAATTTAATCAACCTCAGAAGACCAGGACCACACTCTCCCTGATTCATGGCAATAGCTTCAGGAGAAATTAAATCTTTTCTCCTATTCTTTGGGTTGGGAAAAGAGGTGTGTATCCGGCTTCCTCTTTGGATGATACCTGTCCTCACAACTGGAAGTTATCTGAGACAGTAGCTGGAGTAGCGTATGTCAGAGTAGCATGGTGTGGCATTTTCTCTCATCATCATATATTTAGCCCTCAGCCTAGACAATGGCTCCTCCTGGACAGAGCTGAGCTAAGGTTACTTCCATGATCGTGCCATGCATTTCCAGTCTGTGCAACTGCTGGTGCTATGGAACCCAACTTTGAACTTCCCCTTCTTCTTATTCTTTCCTAGCAGACTTGCTAGAGAAAGGGGTGTTGAGATGATTTCTCTGTCTTCCCCCAAGATTTACAGTTCTGGAATATGTCTCAAATGTACTTGGGCAAAAGGAATTCAATTCAGTGGTATGACTGCACTAGCAGAGCAAATGCTTTGCCGGTGGTAGCTCTTTCTCCCTTTGTGTTAGCAATGAATTTGTTCTGGGATTCCTGAAATGTTTTTAAACACTTAATTTCTTTAGAGTGAGCCAACATGGTGCCTTGTGTGAAAGTTAGGTTTGGGAAGAAAGCACTAAGCCTCTTACAAGAGCAAAGCTGTGCCTGTGTTTAGACTCATTCCATCACCCTCTGTGGCATTTGAGCTCATTCCTCTTTCTATGCCTATCACCTTCTCATTTCCTTTGGCTGGGATCCTTGTTTCTTTTTGCTGAAATGTTTGGAGGGCAGGCAATTCCCTGGCTGCCTGCAGATGAAACAAGATCAGCTTTCAGCATTGAGTTGTGTAACAGCTGCCCACTGTCACTACAGAGCCAATTTTGGGACAGTGTCATCAGCTTTGTCAATCCATATGTCCCAGGGAGATTTTTACTGGATCAAAGCTTAAGTGCACATTAACTGGATCAAATTCTTAAATGTACCTCCGAGATCTGAAGTGGCGAGTGGGATACCCAGCTTTCATTAACCAAACAAAAACTGTAATTCGTTGATGTAAGCTGAAAGTTTCCGTGAACTCCAGCAACCCATAGGCACATGACATCTGAAAGATTGTCCCATGCTCACCCTGGCCTGTCTACAAACACGTGTGAATAAATAAGAAAAATTTTTGTATTCTCTTTGCAAATTTTGCCTTAGTTTTTGATAAAGTTTTTAATTGTCAGGTTTGTGCTTGTGTAAAGCATATCACAAAAAAGACCAGTATGAAAAATATCCAGATTTCCGTTCGACTGAGCAAGTGTAACAAGGCCTGGTGGAAGCTTGCAAAGGTGTATCATAGCTTTCTAATAATAAAAATGTCTCACTTGTCTTAGATGTGGGACACTGTGTCCTGGAAGATGGCCTCTTGTTACCTAACAGCAGAGCCTCCTCCAGTGAGGGCATGTCCTAAATTGCTCTTTGCAATTGATTTCCAAACAAGGCAACAAGACCCCAGGGCTGGTAGGTCAGCAGCACACAAACTGCATCAGGTCCCAAGTGGGTTCTTGTAGGAGGATCAGCATCAGCCTGTCTTGTCTGCACGTGCCAGGCAGCCGATGGGCTGCTGAACAGTATTTGGAGCTCAGACAGCTCTTGATTTGCACTGATTTGCATAGGCAGCTAGGTAACTGAAACACCATGTGCTTCGGATAAGTCATCTGCAGAGACCCTGCTACTGAAAAGTCTCAAGACTGGGTTTGGGCACATTTTTCTTAGTCTAAACACAACAGCATCATCAGTTCAGCTTGCTTCACTTACCTGGTTTGTACTAGTTAAATTTTTGTACAATATTCTTCTCTAAGCCTAGTAGTGGCTTAACTTCATCCATTATGTTAGTATTTCTTCAACTGATTCAATTTAAATAAGAAACCAACCACATCTGGTGGAAAATTTGCTAAGTGATTGAGACATGGGCCTTCTCAAGTAGCTCATGGTCTGACATCAGCTCTAGGTCACTTCTCAATAGATTTCTGAGCATCCACCACATGACAGTTGCCTTCAGGATAGCCAAAGGAATGAAAAAAAATTAATACTTATTTGTTTTATTTTAAATAAACATCTCATGTTGTAAACAAACTAATAAACGTACTTTAGCCAGACATGCAGCATTTATAAGTCAGTATAACCAGCTCTGTCCCTCTGATAAAGTCAATTGGTGTATTTGCGCCTTACACTGGTCAGAC
Organism: Syrrhaptes paradoxus; assembly: GCA_013400615.1. Taxonomy (NCBI): domain Eukaryota; kingdom Metazoa; phylum Chordata; class Aves; order Pterocliformes; family Pteroclidae; genus Syrrhaptes; species Syrrhaptes paradoxus. The sequence continues at coordinate 142,232 of VZTO01024202.1, forward strand.
CTGCCTGCGTGAGATTAACACCTTGAAATTATCTTGTCTTTGGAAAGTGAATTTGGCCTATTTCTTTGCAGCACTGGGTAGCTTTTAATAGAAAATGTCAAACCAATATTCTGGCTGCTTTTGGACAATGGGTTTCATTACGGAAGTTCCCATAATAAGTTTTTTTTCAGGAATAAGCTGTTTTTTTCAGGCTGGATAAATTCCAGCTCAAGTAGTTACACTCTGCCTTTCTCAGTTCCCCCAGAGGTCCAATTAATTCAGGCATTCTTAAAATAAAATTATTACATGCTGCTACTGTACACGGCTAAACAGCTGTTGTGTTTCCCCCCAACGACGAAGATATCTCAGTGGTGCATGAACTGATTCCCTTACATCACTCTGCTGTGTTGTGCCCAAATGATTTCAGTGCTCACAGTCGTCCAAGAAAAAGCACATTGTTTATGCCTTACTTTTTGTTGTCGTCTTTCTAGTCCTGCTAGTCTTGCTCATCCTTCTTCACTGGCTTTCTCATTCAGAAGAGAAAATGGGAAGAGGCAAAACGTCCTGCTGGGTAAATTAGCTTCTGGATCTTGAACCACCATAAGCGGGGAAGGTCTCGGAGCAGAGGGTGGCATGTTGCCAGAGGCGCCAGGCTCACCGGGAGGGTTTGTTCACATGGCAAATGTTGTTCTGAATACCTGTGAGGGCACTGCTACTGAAGAAATTAGTTACATCCGGGTTGCTTAACAGACCCATGACACTGGTCTTTTGGCTGGTGTCCATCTATAGTGAAAGAGGGTTTTGAAAACCCAGAGGGTTAGTGGAGACAAGAAGCCCACGTCTGCAGTAGTGCCAGTTCTGCTTTTTCTTTTGAAAGTGTTTTTACCTCTGCTTTTTTGTTCAGGTCTTGGTGCAATCAATGCAGCAGGAGCACGCTGCTTTGATGCCCACTGGTTCCCAGCTCTGATGACCTGGTGAGACTCCTGTGATTTGTAAAATCAACTGCAGTGTTCATGCCTGGACCTTGCTGGCAGACTGGAGCCAGCAGTCATTCCCATGCAGGGCTCAGAGCTTGTAAACAGAGGGCTTTCCAGGCTCTGTCCAGCTTTGGAAAGCTTGCCCCAGTCATAACCACCTCAGTAGCAAGGTTGTTTCATCATCAGGGTTGAAAGGCACAGCCTCTTGGTTTTGTAGTTTGAACACAGGAAAAGCAATGCGCTGCTCAAAGGTGAGCCCCGGCTGCCCGGCAGGACCCGCACACTGCTGGGGCAGCAGCCCGCAGCAGGATGGCTGCAACCAGAGAGGCTCTCAAGGAAATAAAGCTGAGTACGACAAGGATCAGAGGGGAGGAAGTTTCTCTGCCATATGTTTTGCTGTTTGACCTTCAGGGATCTGATGGGACATGCTGTAGGATTTCTAGTTGTGTGTGTCAGTCCCCAGGATCTGGGCCCAGGTCTGCAAGATACAGTGGGGACAATTTGTTCTGGCAGAGCTGCAATAGACCAGAATAATCCACGCTTCTGTCTCTTCTGTTCCTGCGGATGCATTTATCTTTCAGCCCATGAGTGGCTCAGTTCACCTTCTTGCATTGCCTGAGGGACAGGATTTCAGCTGGCAGTGGGTCAGGCTGGCTTCGGCAGGCAAGGCAGTGCAGGGAGGGTGATGGTTCAAGCGCAGGGTGTCCTGCATCCGTCTGTCTCTGATGTCTGTTCATGTCTCACTCAGTGCCGGTTTACAGCTTCCTTCCTGTGTGGCTGGCAGGGGTAGCTGACATCCTACCGGACCCCACTGTCAGAAGAGTGACAGTGACACCGACATCCTCCAGCCACAGTGCAAAGTGCTGGGCATGGGCTGCAGCCACAGAGGTGGCGTGTGCCCAGCCACTAGAGAGCCTGCTTTTCCTGCCTGCACGGCTGCTTCAGCCAGCTCACGTTTCATCTGTGTTCAGTCTGGAGGTGGACACATTCAGCACATGTCCTTCCTGGGGAAAGGTTGTCAGCCCTGAGACTTTGCTTCCTCCAAGCCCGTTGATTTTCAAGGTGTGACATGGAGCAACCCAAGGGTTGGGAGCTAGTTAAAGCCTTTAGGAAAACAGGTTTCATTTCACATGTGTAACTGGGCAAATTGACTCTCTCCAGAGTTCCTTGCATATAAAAGCGGACTCATACCATCTTTTTCTTCATCTGCCTGTCTTCATAAGCACACTGACACAGTGCTTGGGTACCATGATGTTGCAAAGTCAAAATGTTTCTGATTTCTTGGTGCTAGGGATGCCTCAGCACCAAAGAAGTGTGAGACCACCAGTTCTCAGGGCCAGGAGCTCCTTTCCCTGCCAGGAGGCAAGTTGTCCAAGCTGAAGTTTGGCTTACTCCACCCATGGTCAGGTCCTGGTCAGGTCCTTTGCTGACAGCAGTGGTTGTGAAGCAAAGACCTGGCCCTCCATTCCCTGGGGAGATGCTTTGAAGATGAGCTCTACTGCTGGCCCCCACTGCACTGTGTCGCAGATGCAAGCAGTCGTGTCTCTGCCCAGTCTCATACCTTCTTGATCCCGATTCTGACCCTGACCTCTGTTTCCAACCCCAGCCGTGACCCAGACTTGCTGCTCTGCATCCTGGCACCATCTAGCAAGATACCTGCTCCTCCCTTGCTCGCCCCCCTTTACAAGATGGCTGGCCTGCACTTCTCCTTGACCTCTCTTTTTTCCCCACCTGGTCCATAGGTGTGATTTCTGTCCATGCAGATTCCCAGAGCCTTGTAGAACTCTGTCCTTATGGGGGCAAACTGGTGACCCCTCAGCATCCTGGGACTTTTACCTTGTCTCTCTCTATGACAAGCTATCGTGGTTTAACCCCAGATGGCATCCCACACAGCCACTCACTCACTGAGCAGGACAGGGGCGAGAATCAGAAGGGTAAAAGTGAGAAAATTTGTGGGTTGAGATAAAGACAAGTTAATAGGTAAAGAAAAAGCTGTGCATGCCAGAAAAGCAAAACAAGGAATTAATTAACTCCTTCCCACCAGGCAGGCAGGTGTTCGGCCATCTCCAGGAAAGCCAGACTCCGTCAGGTGTAACGGTTACTTGGGAAGACAAACACCATCATCCTGAATGCCCCCCTCCCCCCCAATTCCTTCTTCTTCCCACAGCTTTATATGCTCAGCATATAGAATACCCCTGTGGTCATTTGAGGTCATCTGTGTCCCTAACTTCTTGTGCAGCCCCAGCCTCCTCAGTGGTGGGGTGGTGTGAAAAGCAGAAAATATCCTGGCTCTGTGTAAGCACTGCTCAGCAATAACTTAAACATTCCTGTATTGTCAACGCTGTCTCCAGCACAAATCTAAAACATATCCCCATACTAGCTACTGTGGAGAGAATTAACTGTATCCCAGACAAAACCAGCACACAGGCTCTCCTCTTTGCCTCACTGTTAGATGCCTGACAAAGTTTTGCACATAACCTCAAACTTTTTAAGAGGGTGTGCCTCATCTGAGCTGAGGTGCTGGTCTTATCTAGTGCCTCTGTACGGTGTACATCTCATTAAAGTTGGGCTGCCAGGCTGTGCCTGCTGGCTTCCTGCCCACACCAGCACCTACCCCAGCATAGGTACCAGCTGAAGTACTGCACCTTTCTCTACACAGGAGAAGGGGCATAAGGAGCTGATGCTGCAGTACCCTGGTGCTGGGGGCTGACGCCAGGGTCTGGTGCCCAGAGGAGCTGCTGAGAGCTTAGTTTTGGGTTACAGGCTGCTCAGATAGAGCTTAACTTGCTCTTCACCTTGTACCAGGTAGGGAATCCTTATGGGGAACAGACAGTGGAACCAGTCTCTTTCCTCTGGGCCAAGGGTGTGGGGATATTAAATTGCAATTTTCAGGATGACCTCCTGCCTCTGTGCAATAGTCACAAGAGCCCAACGGAGATGCAGCTTCCCTCATTCTCCTCCTCAGCTTTCCCACTTCATTGTCTCAGGTTTTCTTCATCTCCCTGTACTCTTCTTCTTTCCTCTTAGCATCTGCATGACACCAGCCCATATGGCTTTAACTGAATATCGTTAACCTGCAGCACTACAGAAGGCTGATGCTTTCTTAAAAACATGCCACTTTCTATTTCTGGACTACAGGTGCCTCTGATCTCCACTGCTGTCTCCCTGCACAAGTCATATCCTGCCGTTGCTTCAGAGATGGCCTGGACTCCAGGTAGTATCTGTTCAGACTGTGGCCCCATTACAAATTTGTAGCAATACCATGTCTAAAAAGGGTAGGAGGAAACTTGTGTTTCAAGATATGCATCTGCAAGTGAAGATGCAGGGAAATTTAAAGAAGCATATGGGGTTTTGTTCTGTTTCTATACTTCAGTTCCTCTCTTCCTCCACACTCAACTGTTCTTTTTCGGCTTTCAAAAGTGCTGCAAGAAGTGAGATCATTTGCCTTATGACACTATGAATCTGATGTGGTACAACACAAGTGTGCTTGTGCTCCCCTCCCAGTGCACTGTAAGTTTGTCTTGTTAACATGGCTTTTTTAAACAAACATCTGACAATAGTTTGAAACATAAGGAAAAAAAGGACCCTCTGTTTTCATTCTGCTCAATCTAGGTTGTATTTTCCTTATTTAATGGCTGTATAAGCAAGTATTTGCTGCATTTATTTCATGTGATTGCTTTTCTGCTCAATTATATCAATTTATGTAGTAGTTTGGCATATAAATTGATTGGGGGCACAGGGGCAGGCTGGGTGTGAAGTTTGTTTTACGTTATAGGCAAACCTTCACAGCATTTACGAGCCATTGTGCTGGCAGCCAGTTTAATCACATGTCTATTGTAGGCACTAAAGGTCCAGCACTCCCAATGGGAAGTGGAAGCAAATGGGGCTTTGAAGCCATTGGTAAACTGCATTGTTGTGAATGTCAAAACAAGTTATTGTTCCTTAGAATAAATAAAAAAAAACCCTAACACTGTGGGATCCAGCTCGACACTTAACATTCCAAACTACAGGAATTTTAAAATTGAAATTTGAAATTAAATAAAAATCAAACTTTGAAACATTCCTAAGTCCTCAAGTTTCACCTTGAAAAGCCTTCTTAGCTTGTCAAATGTCTAAAGCTCAAAGCATGTGGTTTCTACTGGTGTGACTAAGAAACTAATTTTTTGCGGCAGTTTCTCACTTGGGTGTTCAAATTCTGAAGCAGAGGAACATAAGACAAAGAACCAGATTTGGGCATTTATCATATGAAACATATAGTGAAAATAGCTTGCATAACTTAAGGATATATAATCAAGATAGTTCATGTCTTGCAGCATCAGCCTGACTCTGCGAACTTGCAGCATCAGCCTGACTCTGCGAACTCTCCACAGCTGCAGAGTGTGCTGGCTCCCAAAACCAGGCTGTTCCAAATTGGCCATTTAGATATCTGAAGCATATTTCCTTTAAAAAAACCCCAAACCAAAACACCAACCCACCAATAAATAGTTAGGCAGGTGGTAGATCTCTGCTGCTTACCTGGAAATACTCCGTGCTGATAAAGAGCTGTGATTGGAGTGGGACCTCATAATTTATTGCAATTTTTTTCAGTCATGGCCTAACTATTCATAGACAGGTAAGAAAAAGAAGCCCTTTCTCCAGCTGCGATGTAATGAGGTTACATATGCCAAAATCTGCATTTCCACTGTGTCCAAGGAGCAGGGGAGCAGCCCCAAAACCTTGCTGTGCACAAGGCTCAGCTGTCGCAGAAGCAAGACAGGAGGTAAGTGACCACTCACCTGGGATGCTTTTTCTGACTTCACCCCACCAGGGAAAGCATGGCTGCCTCAGCGGTGTTCATGCCTGCCATGCAGCTCCTATTCCAGGGTTCTATGTTTCTACATTTAGGGCTGTGCACTCTGAACACATTGCATTCAAGTACCTGACGCTGCCCAGGATCATACAAAATTATACCCTGTAAGTTTTGAAATGTTGTCCCAAAGAATACTGCAACGAGCCTTGCAAGTACCGTTCTGCTAGCATCCCTCTCTCAGGAGGATAGAGTCATTGCTGCTTTTGTTCCTCCCCTTCTGAGGCACTAGGCACAGTCATTGTGTGGGCAGGTAAGCTGGAAGGTGAGATGTTCTGGCCTAAAAGGACAATCTGCATTAAATTCTTGGAAGGTAAGAAGTTTTGAATGCCTGGTTTTACCTGTTAGCGAGTGTGGAAGGTTTTCACTGCTGTCCATGACTACATTTGAAGCAATGTAATTTAATTTCTTCTTAAGTTGCTCTTGCTTTTTCCTCCTCTCCTTCCTGCTTTTGTGTATCACTGCTGCTCCCAGTGCAGCTTGAGTGTACTTTATACAACCTCTGCTGCCTTGCAATTCAAAACTGCCTTCAATCTTGCACAGAGCACAACCAAAATGAAAGCACATCTCGGCCACAGAGCAATATTTCCTCATGAAGCAGCTTTGAAATAACAGGCTTGGTTTCTCACCTTGCTTAGCAGCTTCTGTGTCAGACCCTTTTGACCCAGTTTTTTCCAGGGCTTGAGAACTCACTGCCTGCTGTACTTGGTGTCTGTTGTTTGGCTCACTCTGTCTAGTGATTTCTGCTTGACCTTTCCAGTTTCTCTTGCGCCTTTGAGATCAGACAACCAAAGAGCAGGTGTTGAATATGTTTAAGGCAGCAGGTTGCTAATGCAACTGTTCAGCCAGTGCATGTGAATCCCTGCTGCAGCACGAGGAATGTTGGGAGGATGTACAGCTTGCTGGTAGAAGGCAGCTGATCTCAGAGAGCCTGAAGGATCTGCATAAGAGAGTCTGCACCAGGGAATATTAAATATTACTCCATGTCCAGAAATAAAACTCTGCAGATACTATCATGCTGAAAGATGTTTGTCTGTGTCTTCCCTTCTAGTTATTACCCGGAGAACTCCTCAAAGCCAGCATGTAATTTCACAGACATTCAATCCTTTCTGTAAGTAACTGCATGCTGTACACATCTTGTCTTTTTTATTATGGTTTAGACTGTATAGGTCCCTTCAATCTGTGTGGTTTTGCTTAGAGAATAATAATTTTTTAAGTAAAAGAATAATTCTATTTTTAAATAAGTTTAATTTTATCCTTTTCCCCCACAGAACATGATTGTTTTTAAAGGTAAAATAGCTCACTAGATTCTAGGGACTGGGTGGCTTAGACGAGCAGTTATAGAAGCTAAACCTTTACTTTCCATGTTGCTGATTCAATTCCCATTCACATCTTAGCAAGCAATGTTGCCATCTGACAGCTGCCTGCAGCTCACACCAAAATGAGATGGTGGTTCAAGTCCAGTCCTTGAGGCTGAAGGAAAACTGAAGGCAAGCAATAAAAATAAGCCCCTCTAATTTCTCCTGCAGGTTGGGACCCTGTGGTCACCCCTGTCCGAGTGCCATAAACAGAGATGGCACATGGTGCTCCCTTATCTCAGTGAGTAAACTCACCCTGTCCTTCGCAGGTCAGGATGTGACTCATCTTCCAAGGTGTTTCTCAGCAAGGATGAACCAACTAGGCAAACGGCCAAATGGTAATCTTAAAATGTGGCAGGTGGCAAGTGCTTTCAGTTATCTGAGAGATATACCTGGTAGCTCAATTTGCTTTGAAAAGACTCATATTTAAAGAAGTCTGTAATTTCTGCAAAAATACATGTAATTACTTTGGTATTCCTGAAACTCCTTACATCTTCCATATGTAAAACACTTCAAGACTTTTCAAGAATAAGGAAACAAAGTGTGACCTCTTAGATGTATCAGCTCCTATGTTTTGCAGAGGCACTACTAGATCTGTAGATCAATACAGTGCTAACGTGGTGCCATTATAAGCCATCATGTGTTGCCTTCAGTGCTTGCCTGTAATCCGAATATTGCTGTTTTCATACCTTGTTTTCAAGCTACTAAAAAGTTGTGTAGGCCTTCTAGGAGATAAGAAGATTGGAAAGGGCAACACAGGGAAAATAGTCAGTGATGCCTGAGTTCCAGGTAACAGAAACTCCCCTGGAAATATGTATTTTCAATCACTTACAGTTACAGCTGCCTATTGATAAACCCAAGGACAGGGTGAGACATTAGATTAAGCCCATCAGGTATGCTGGATGGCAAAATCCGTGTGATTTAATGAGTTGCTTCAATAGGTGTTATAATTGATGTGAATTAATCTCTTCACTGCATGACTGGATCTCATTGTTAGAAGTCAGGTTGTCTGGTCTGGCAGACAGTGCAGCCTGGAAGGTCAGATCTACATGCAAGGTTCAGCCATTGGAAAGCATCTTTTCTGACACAGAGATGTGGTTCTACCTACTACTTATATACTAATCTATTCATCTTTTTCTCTAATTCATGAGGGTGTTAAGGGATGCTGTCCAGTCTTCAGAGACAAACAAAATCAGAGTTTGTTACAGTGTTGGTCTCCTCTGGGTGAAAAAAAAGAGCAGAAAAACCTACCTTACATGGAGTTTGCCCATCTCCTTGCTCTTGTGTCCTCACAAGTTTTATTTAGAGATACACAATTCACATGCCAGCTGTCCCTTGCAAATGGTTAGTGGCAAATGCAGCTTACCCCAGATAAGCGCTCCTGATATTTCCTTCTTACGCTAGCTCTGTCCTCACACAGGAAAAGCCAAGCATGGCACCTCTCATGTGCACAGAGGATTTGGGATCACAGAACCACAGA